>JAQIWH010000823.1:0-39885 GCA_034695005.1 Cryptops parisi | reverse complement strand
ACTTGGATATATGGGGTACTTTTGGGGAGGGGGGGGGGAGATATATCTTGTAATGCAAAAAATGCATCACAGGTTATTAATTGTAACTCTTTTATTTATTTGTAAATTTTTTTAGAGGGATCTGATGATCGACCTGGAATGAGAGGTGGTCATCAAATGTGCATCGATGTAAATACAGGTGATTAAGAGATTAATAACTACCTACTTACTATGTTGTACATTGAGTTACAAATTTGCTAATGAACTTTTTTTTATTGTGCTATTGTAGAAACTATTTATCTCTTCGGTGGATGGGACGGAATGCAGGATCTGGCCGACTTATGGGCCTACCACGTTTCCACAAGGGAATGGATATGTCTTTCCAAAGATACCGAACAAGAGGTGAAAATTTAATATGAATTATTATTTTTGTTTTTCGTATGTTCAGGATTTTTCTAAACTTTCAATTTCATTCACGAACTGGTTGACAAAACTGTGGTAATTATATTGTTATTAATCAGGGTGGACCAAGTGCACGATCTTGCCATAAAATGTGCCTCGATCCCGAAAGGCGGCAGATATTTACGCTGGGGCGTTATTTGGATTCTGCCATGCGGATCCAGGAAAACCTGAAGGTTGTGGTTGTTTTAGGATGTTCTGGATTGGTTTTTTTTTTTATGAGGGGGGGTTTGATAACTCGCGCTGACGATTGTGTCTCTTTTCAGAGTGATTTTTATATCTATGACATTGAAACAAGTAAATGGACCCTTGTTACTGAAGATACAGCAGCAATGGGTGGACCTAAATTAGTCTTTGATCATCAAATGTGCATGGATGTTGAAAAAAGCACTATTTACGTGTTTGGTGGAAGAATACTAACAGAGTAATTATTTCATATACTATTTGGGTACTTAAGTGTTGAGTGGCCGCCAACAGTATGAGGGCAATGAATGTGTGTGGGTATAATCACCAGTTCGGGTTAGTTAAAAAAATGAACACAAGTTTTATCATTAATTATAAATTGAGCACTTTTTTTTTTAACTAACCTAATGATAAAACGAATTATTTGTTAACTAACATGAACTGGTGTTTATAACCCACTAGTTTTGGTAAGTTGAACAGCAACAATCTCATATCGCTCCATTGGGATGGTGGTAGCGGGCTGCTTAACACACAAGTACCCTATTGGTTCGATGATGTCACCGATGACTTTATAATACGTATGTGTGCCGATTTGTAGAACCAATCTGTTTGAAGATCGATCGGGCCCAGAACCTGGTTTCAGTGGTTTATATTCTTATCACGTTCCAACGAACACGTGGAAGAAATTGCGGGACGATTGCACAACTTCGATCGTCGGGCCACAAGAGATTCGGTCACGGATAGGACATTCCATGTTATTTCACACAGTAAGATCAAAACTTTTGTTACTTCGTTTCTGAGGCATATAATTGCTACTAATGTTGGAGAGGAATTTACGTTTTTTTGAACTCGACTGTTTTCATTAGATGATAAACTAATGAAAACATTTGATAATAATAGCTACGGCAGTTTGTAATCTGGAAAAAAAAAATGGTCACTTTTGAAAAATCATAATTTCAAGTCTCGTAACATGAAATGTTATTTGTGACAATATTGCATGGCAACAAGCCATGCAATATTTTATAACAAACGCATTTAGTTTGTTTTGTTTTGTTATTATTAACTGATTTTTATTTCATATTCATTTCAGCAATGTCGTTTGTTGTATATTTTTGCTGGTCAAAGAGCAAAAGAATACTTAAACGACTTCTTCACGTACAACGTCGATACCGATGAAGTACAGATAATTTCCGACGGCACCAAAAAAGAAGGATCACAAGGTAAATTGATTTTTAACCTTTTTTTTCGTGTTTATTTCAATTTGATGTATGTTTTGGCAACTTGTGTGTCAATTAACAAACAAAACATTGTCGTTCTAAGTAGTTCCTGCTGCTGGATTTACTCAGCGAGCAACCATCGATCCAGAACTTAATGAAATCCATGTATTATCGGTAAGTCTTGATTTCATCTACAGGCAACTTTCCGTTAATAAACAAGACGTTCGAGACGATGTTTGTTACGCAAGGTGTTCTTGGAAGGTCTAGTCAAAGTTTAACCACAGATGCTATGCGTCAAAACAAAGCAATAAGTTCATATAAACATGGGTTCGGGTTTTTGCTAAAAATGCTCATAAACGTCGATAAATCTCTTCAATTTACATAGAACCTATGTTGGTAAATCGACTGTATTTGGACTTTTATGAGCGTTTTTTAGCGACAAAGCGTCCGTGATCGTATCCATAGACCTACTCATTTGCATACCTACACCAATTGTGAGACAATAGGTTTTATGCATTTATAGGACTTCACCCTGTATTATCTTGGAAGGAAGCCATGTTTATATGAGTTGTTTGACTTTGTTTTGATGTGTAATATCTGTAATTAAAATTTGTTTAGACCTTTCGGGAACACCCTGTATATTAGGCATGATCACGTTTCGTAAAACGTGAAACACTTTATTTTCCCAGGGGTTGAGTAAAGATAAAGAGCGGAGAGAAGACAACGTGCGCAATTCGTTTTGGGTCTATGACATCAGACAGAACAAATGGTAAGTATAAACCGAGATTCGTTTCGTTTCCTATGGACCTTTTTTCTCCAATCGTAGTCTGTCTGAAACTAGCCTCGTAAAATGGAACTGTCATGCATAACTGTGCATACTTTTTTGGTGGTTTATACATGCGTTGTGTGCAGCAGCTCTGTGGTTAGCTTGAGGCAGCGAGTCGACTTATCGTTTTTCAAAGTCATTGCATTTGGCGATTTGCTAGGTCGTGCGTCTACAAAAACGAGCACGTGGGTCAGCAGTACTGGTCGAAAATGCAACACGTGGAACCTTGTCCTCGCTTTGCTCATCAGTTGGTGTACGATCCCCTGAGAAAGGTATTAACAGCGATTGAATTGAAGAAATGAAATTGTTGTTCATCATTTTCATGTAATGTGTGTGTGTCATTTCAGGTTCATTATTTATTTGGTGGAAATCCGGGAAAAGCCAACTTGCCAAGAATGAGGCTAGATGACTTTTGGTCATTACAGGTAACGGCCTTTTCTACTTTGGTCTATGGACTATGCATGTTCTTGCACAATGGTATATTATCCAAATTAGTTAGCTATGGAAGTGAATGCAGGCGTGTATGCAAACCTCCAGTTTAAAATGGGGTAACACACCACATAAAAGGAATTATTGATAGATAATTAATATAAATACATCTTTTATGTATTTATATTATTATATATAACTATAACTTAAAATATAAAGAATTGCAAAATAAGTTCTAATTTTGATTGGATATGGAAAACTTGTGAAGCATTTTTCGAATTTATCAAATATTTTTACGTTGGATCATATTAATCGGATCGCATCGAAGGGGGTCATCCCTGTATACCTGCATAAGTCTATGTCAGACATGTATGTGAATTTTTGGAAAAAAATTATATAGAAATAATATTGCCATATTCTATATTCTATAAACATCTGTGATAATCTTTCTTTTTTTTTTAAACAAAAACAAAATTTTTTTTTGGCTCTGTCACTTTAAGCTTTGCCGTCCATCGAGGGAACAGCTATTACGGCGGTGCAAACGTCTTATTCGCAAGCATCAGTTTCAAGAAATTGTCAGCACGGATACCATACGCGCCCTCGGCTATTTACAGACAGAATTAGCAGCTACGATTGACCATTCAGATCCAGAAGAGGCCAAAGAGGTTTGTACACGTTTATTTTTGCGTTCTGTTCGCTTTTGGTTTAGGGCCAGATAAATCGACTGTTGATTTGGCAGTTTCAGTTGCTGGCATCAACATTGTTTCGTCTTCCGCCTCAAGATGGCAGTTCCATTCAAGGTAGGCGTGTTTATTTCTTCCATTGCAGTAGTATAAATCATGTCGTAATGTCGTAGTTTATTCATTTAACTCTTATTGCTTCGCAATATTTGTAACAGTTAAGGCTGAGTATCGATTTCGGTACGAGTTTTGGCATTTTCACACATGGTGAGGTGGCACTAATAGTAAAAACACAGTGGAAGTTTGTAGAAGATTCTTGAAAGTTTTAGAAGGTTCTAGGGGTCTTTCTGTATGCCCAGGTGCAAAAGAAAGAACCACGTGATGTTTTTTGTTGACTATAACTGGTTAGGAGGAGGAGGAAGAGGAAGGTTGTGCTCTTTTATTAGATTAGATAATAATAAAATGATGCATAGGTCACAGAATAATGCCATAGACCGGCAAAAACTACATTTCAGCAAATTTTACAAATTAACCGATCTAATATTATCGTATAATTACGGAGATTTGAAACTGTTGACATGTTTACAAATGTTTACATTCTTTATTTTTAACTGTTCTGCTTCCACGTTATTGTGGAGCGTTATACAAATAACACGTCTGTTTACACAACTTTAAAATGCTTGCAGATTTTGTATGACTATGCAGACATTGTATAATTATGAAACTGTTGACATGTTTAAAAATGGTTACATTATATTTTTTTTTTAACTGTTATTGTGGAGCGTTATACAAATAACGCGTCTTGTTTACACAACCTTAAAATGCTTGCAGATCCTGACATGGACGAAAATTACCGTGAACGAACTCAGCTCTTTGATGCATTAGTCAGTTTCTTTCCTGAACACATGACCCAGCCAAAGGGAAATCTAGTAGATTTAATAACTTTTTAGCATCGGTGAATAGAAATACGGAAGGGAAAAGATCTATTTGCTCAAAATCGAAATTGTTTCTTCCTTTTTATTTTTATTACCAGCTAATACTAAAAGCGATTAAAGAAAAGAAAAGAGAAAACAGAAAAACCCTAACCTATATTTTTATTTTTATTTTTTTTCTAATTAATACGAGTAAAGTGGGAAAATGGAAACCAATCCATTTTTATTTTATTTTATTTTTCAAGCACATCGGAGCAGTTTAAATGAATTGGAAATAGTGACCAAAGAGTTTTGTTTTTCGTTTTATTTCATTGTCGTCGTCGTGCGCAAAAAAAAAGTTAACATAATTGGAGTCCTACGTTGAGAATTTTTAATTATCAGTCACTTTTACTCATTATTTTAGCGTTTTCATACAACTATACATATATATGTAAATAATGTACATTCTAGTGTTTATTGTACAAATGTCAGTGGAACAACTTGAAAAAAAAACAAAAACAACAACAACTTGTAAATAAATAGATGAATTTGGAAAATCTTTTTCTTTTTGGTTATTTTTGTTATAAGGTTTACAAAATGGTACGAAATGAACAAAATTATAAAATTATACAGTGTGATTTAAAAAAATGTTAACATGTTTTTTTAATCACCCGGTATGGAGGAATTTAGATCATCGACGACGATCTATTAACATTATTGGCACGTCGCCTATGGTCTCGTCGAGAAAAACAAGATACGTTCAAAACCAATGAAATGTTTCATTAATTCAACACAAAAGAAAGGTCATGTGATGATTGCCAACTATTATTCTTCATCGATCATAAATTTAAACTTGCATATCTCGTTTTCGTCCGGCGTGTCCACTATGAGAGGTGGAGGAGACGTCTGTGCAAACCTCTCCTCGATGTGCTGCAGGTGACCGAAATATTTCTTTGCCGCTAGATGATGATGATTCACTTTCTTGATAAACTCCTCGTCGTAGGTCTACATAGAGCATGGAATTTATCAATTTTATCAAAAGTGGTTATCCATGTTATTTTGTACTTTGTCATAAGAAGCTAGGTATTCTATAGAATACCATAAGTTTTATTCATTGCCATTAACATCTTTCAGTACGTCCAAAAAAAAAATTCTTTTTATATAAAGTTTTCGGACACAAGAAATATTTAATCCAACTATTAAATAGTGTTAAGTATAGCTTTTATACAGGGCGTCCCATAAGTCATCACCCTATTTGTTTTTATTGTAACTTATTTCTATTTAATTTTTTCATTTTTTGTGCAATCCAAAAAATTTATTTATTACTTTTAATTAATTTTGGTGTATTTAAAAAAAAAACAAACGAGCGAAATTTGATTCAATTTTCATTTTTAACTTGCGCGTTTTTGGTTCTTGTAAATTAAATTATCAGCGACGATGCTTTGCCATGCTTCGCCCTATCCTGTTTTCAAAAGTTACAAATAAAGGTTGAACCAAATTTCGCTTGTTTTTGTAAAAGTAGACCGATAATTAATAATAAAAAGTGGGTAATAAAACAATTTTGAGGACTTTTGGGACACCCAGTACAATTGTCCGTCCGTCGACGTGATTTTTGCTTGACACGGTTTGACGACCGCCATTTATCACGCTACTTTTACTAGAATTGTTGTTTGCAGACGAGCAAAGAACTTTTTACCTCTGTGATGGAATCGATGTTGTTATGAAACCTCGCTTCTTCCGACGTCAACAGCAGGCAGTTCCAAGGAGACCAGTCGTGTATCTTGTCCCAACGGCACATCTCCAACTTGTTGATGTCTGAATACGCACTCATCGCACTCTTGCCACTCCATATGACGTCGACCAGATACCGAAAGTCTTTTTCCTAAATTCGAAAACAAATTGTGTCCGTTTAAACGGTCAATTCAACAATCGGTAAATCACATTGTTTTTTTTTATCTACGTTCACACATAGGGTGACTATCGGAGCCCACTTACAGCCATGAGAAAGGCGGCCGACTGGTGGGCGTGACGTTTTCGTTCTTCCGTTTGGAGCATCGTCAACATGTCGTGATAGACCGTATTTTCCGACCGGGTGTGAGCAATGTTTTGCTGGTGAAGACATTGCTCGCATCGTTTGATTTGACTCGAGCTGCACGAGATTGAAAATTTATCTGGTGGGAAGCAATTGCCGCACGCTTCGCACCACAACCATTCCGAAGGGTCGTGCTCTTTCATCTCCTTGAAATAAAGGGGGGTGAAATTGAAACGACACGAGTGAACAGTGAACACGAAATTAACGCAAAACCATTATCTTCTCACTTTCAATATTTTCTTCACTTGTACATTGTACTGTGGCGTACAGATGAACCGCTGGAAAAGAATGAGCAGTCGCTCGTGGAGGGTGTTCAAGTATTTGACTTGCAATCCACGTTTCAAAAGGTCAGCTTCTCTTTCGACCAAGTCCATGATTTCCTGAACTAACATACTATTGTCGGTCGACTTGAAAACGAGGAAACCGAAGTTGCGATTCAAATTTTTATAAATTTAGTGCCGTTAATTTCAATTTTTTGTTTTACCTGCACTGTATCCCTCAGCGTTGCTAATGCGTCTAATTTCTGATTGCGAGTGAGGTACGTCAGCGTTAACGTGTGATACAAATCTTGCAAATGCTTGGCACGCAGAATGGGTTCGGTGTAAACGCGTACCTTTCCTTTACATCCTTTCCATAGCATTTCTGCTGACATCTGTCAAATCCAAGAAATTGTTCGGGATCATGTCAATACTGTATACAGGGTGTTCCTTAAAGGTCTAGTCAAATTTTAGCAACGACAGATGTTATATTAAGCATCACAACAATTTTCAAAAAATGCCATATAAACATGGGTCCAGCAGTCGATTCTTTCGGAGATAACACAGGGTAAAGTAATGTTTTTTGTCCAATACGCTCATTCCCCGTGCTACAGCACAGGATACTTCTTAGTGTTAGCGGCCTGCAACATTGAGGCTAAAATCGATGTTACGCTACCTTTCTCATTTGATTCATGAAGATTCCTCGTTTAATGGTTTCGGAAACTATTAACTTGTGCTGGTGTATATTGTTCAATAGCTCGGCTTCTCTTTCCATCAGCAAGTACAATGCAGCTTTGCGTTCAGGACCATCCGCATAAGCGTCTATGTTTTTCTGTTCCTTCTTCTTCCAGTCTTCGATAGTGTTAAGAAATGACACAAGATAAGTAAAGACTAGCTCGTAACGTGCTTTTATTAAATTAAGGTGAAATCCTGCGGACTTGTGTTGCATAGAATACTCACTCTGAACAGCATTATACAGCAGTGTGAAATCGTGCTTGTTCCTTGGATTTTGCTTGCGTCTGAGAATGTTCTCGACTCTGGCACGTTTCTCTTCGTCCCGCAGCTCTTCTTGCAGAGCAAGCCAATCGAAATGGGCTTGCCGTTTCTTACGCAATTTCGAGACCTGCTTCTTGGCCAAGTATTGACGGAAGTACGATTGGACTTTTATCACCTGAAGTTGGTTGATTGATCGGTTAGTTTGGTTTTGTTTTATTCGTTACCATGGTACACGGTACACGGTACAATGTTTATAGCTCGGACCTTTTTGAGGAATTCTTCGTGACGTTGGTCAGCCGATTTGTAGGGTTTTGCTATCAACACTCGATCCTTCGCTGTTGATACGTGGACACCTCGTTTGGTCATCTGCGTTTGGTTGTCACGAACGGTCTGTTGCGTTTGATTGCTGATCTGAACAGTCTGCGAGTGACTGATCATAAATGTTTTTTAAAGCAAAGTGACTTTGTGGTTCTTGATCCATGACAAGCACTTACTGGGGTACTCACTTGGAAACAAATTGGACATTTGATTCCGCTGGACGTAGGTATGGAAGGGTTTGTGTGGTTGCATTGAGGAGGATGACTTTCGTCAACTGGTGGTGGTAGCCTCCAAGATAGGCTTTGTTTCCCGTGAAACGGACATAGTCGTTGCCTCCTTTTGTCTTAATCGATACTTTGTCAGTCATTTCTTTTGCAAGCTGTTTTCACTTTGGACGTGGATGACTTTCTGTAACAAAATTTACATTTATGCCGTGTTTCTTCTAAAAATCAGTGTCCTTTCTATTGTTTTGGAAGGGAAGCGAGTGAGTGAAAGAAACCGGAAGTGAAGTGACAAAAAGAAAGAAATCACAAAAAAATTTCCAAATTTTTGCTCAAAAAGTCTAAAATTGCAAAGGTACTTTCCGGTTATAGCCAGGCCCAGTCTGATGTTGCTATTTGCTTGTACTTAATTATGGGTTTATTATGCAGGTTAGGTTAGGCAAAAACAAAGAAACGTATTAAACGTATGTTTTGTTTTCCTAACCTAACCTGCACAATAAACCCATAAATAAGTACGAACAAATAGCAACATCAGACTGGACCTGGCTATAACCGGAAAGTACCAAAAAAAAAGACTTTTTTAATGATGTTTTTGTTGATGACCAAAAATAAAACAACTTGTCTTAGGAAACCAGTTATCCGAAATGATGTCTCAATTCCGGATTCGAGGTTGTCGATCTGTACCACATGCTTCTGAAACTATGTACTCCTATTATGTTGTTTAGATATCACTTGTTAATTACCAATTTTTTTTTATAATTTATTTCACAAATATTTGTAACGATGTTATTATAACCATTATAATTTAATAATTTAGTTATGACTATCATAGTCATAACTAAATTATTAAATTATAATGGTTATTATGTTTGTTATAATGTCTTAATTTGTAATTTTTAATTGATCAGTTGTGATTTTGAACGACTTGGGGTGGAAAAAATCCACATAAACTCATTACCTTTAAATCTCAAAATACGAAATGAAGACTTGTCATCCATTCAAATGCTATCAAATTCCAATTTGACAAGTTAAATAAGATAGCCATGATTTTTCCTCCTTTTAGATAATGTTTTCACTGGTGAAATAGCAAATAATTTATTTTACTTTACTCCGAAGCGATTTGTTTACTTCATCTTCGTTGCTATAGCAACAAATCTCCTCATTCATCCGATCCGACCTCAATCAGCTGATCATCATCATGTCGTCCTATTGTGTTAGTTGTTAAATTGTGGCTTGTAACGTGCACTGTTAAACATCGACCCGTTATAAAAATCATGAAGTAACTTTGTCAATATTTGAACAAGTGTCACTGAACGGTAGTTCAGAAATGAACACGTCACCTTATTGATGTTAAGATCTATTAGCCAGCCGAATCAAAGGAATGGTCGTTTGTGTGTTGTGTAAGTTGGGTTTATTATAAAAGTAAACTTTACTACAGTATTATTGAATAACCGGTTACTCTATATATTTTACAAATTATCATATTCAAGTGAAAGAGGTACGGGTATCAAAGCAATGTTGTAGTACTAATTAATGTACAAAAGGCAGAGAAATGAGCGATTGTGAGTTTAGTACTGTAAACTAATGAAGTCTATGATATGGAGAAATACATAGCCGAAAGTGCGTTTATTAGACAGTATAGAGTTGCAGTCAGAAAAATTGGGATGTCTGGTCACCGTACATTTATACGATGACCAGATCGTATTGATTCATTGAAGGTGGTTTCATATACAGGGTGGACCAAAAGTCACTACTCATTCTAAACGTCACTGTATCTGATAGTGATGCAAGCACTAGATTGCATTGTTATCATCCAATCAAACGTGTTATTTACTGATTGAGGGAACGTTGTTTATTACATTTGTTAGATATTTGTGAATCTTGAATATCATTTTGTTCACTAAAGAATTTTTGCTATTAATTATCCCAATAAATTTTGCAATGGGTAGTGACTTTTAGAACACCCTGTAGTATATAGGAAAGTAGTGGGCATCCTGAATCTTCATTAGTGTAAGTGTTATATACTTGAATTTGTTACTTTATTTTTTTATCAGATTATTAATTTTTGTAAAAAAATTTAAACCAACATGAAAAATGTATTTTGTAGTTGGTGTAACAAAGTTGACCCTTGGATATATAGGGTGTATCTTAGTAGCTGTAAGGGGTCAACTCTTGTTGCGCCGCTTGGCACTTTTTAGTTTCATTATTACGTAGTTATCAAATATGACAAAACAGTTCACTGCTAATAGATTGAAACGGTTAGGTGAGTGGTAGCATGAACAACTCTTCCTCAACATCGAAAACTGGTGATGGTGAATGGGGACATCTAGCCGAATTCGCCGAGTTTGCTTCCACCGATCATCTAAAGAGCTACAAGAAACTCGAATTCGACCAAGCTCTCCAATTGACAAAATTGACTCATGCATCACACTGTATGATCTACGCACCATGGAATGAACGTTTGTTCCAACTTTACAACCCACGAGCTGCAATTTTGGTGATGATGGGACAAATATTATATTATTATTTTATTGGTGTACCTATAAATATTTTATCGATGGTCATTTTTCATTTCTGTTGTTGATGTGTCTTATCAGATGCAGCTTCGGTTTGATGGCTACCTAGGATTTCCAGGCGGTTTGGTGGACGATGGAGAAACGCCTGTCGAGGCTGTGAACCGGGAAATGAGAGAAGAGCTCAATTTCGACACCCAGAAGCATTCCGTGACTTCGGAACATCATGTCATTTCACACGTGAACAACGAAATGAAGCTTGTCACTCATTTCTTTGCTCTGTCCATTCCGTATGCCGATTTTCTTTCAGTTGAAAAATGCTGTCTGACATCCCATGATTATGGTGAAGAGGTAAATAAAGTTTCACGTTTTTTATTCTTGAAAATATTAATAAAATAATATAAAAAAAAGACAAGTAATTGAGAAGTTGGGTGGAATGACGGCGTAACTCAAAAGATGTAGTTTTTGAGGAAAAAGTGCAAAAACTTTAAATTTAAGATTTAATAAAATTCTTGTCAAGTGTATATATTTTTATAGAAGGAAAATGAGCAGGTTTTGCAAAATATTGACGGATCTCAAGTTACGACCTAATTTAAAAATGCAATTACGTCGTTTTTCCACAGATTAGTATCTTTTCCATTGTTTTGGAAGAGAAGCAAGAGAGTGAAATAACCAGGAAGTGGAGTGACAAAAAGAAAGAAATCACAAAAAAATTTCAGATTTACAATAGTGGCACGTTTCATATTCTTGCTCCAACTTTATGCTATGAACTGGTTCACAACGATTCCATATATATGCATTTTAAGAAATAACGACATAAGTGAAGTTACACCGTTTTCCCACCAAACTCCTCAATTATTGATCCAACGTCCATTATTGCAAAACTAGTAACTTCAATGGTTCAATTTGAATGATGTTTGCAAGTTGTTAGAAAAAAATTTAAAGGCGTCCTTTGATTCATCATCCCATCTGCTGCATTATAACTTTAATTTTATATTATTTTTTATCATTTATTTTTACATTATTAAAAAGCAGCTCAAAATTTTTTTTATTAATTTTGATTTATTTTTGCCAAAAAACAAGTGAAATTTGGTTCAACCTTTATTTTTAACTTCATGCATTATTCATGTTCTTAAATTTCGTCAATGAATATTTACCTGCCTTCATTTTTATTTCAAATGTGTTATTTAATTAAAATAAAGGTTGAACCAAATTTTGCTTCTTTTTTTTTTATAAGAATGTAATTTTTTGCATCTTTTTTTATACTTAAGTTAATAAAAAATGGGGTACTACTAAATATTGCTTTTTTTAATACAGTAATGTGAAAGAAAATGAAATGATTCAAAATAAAGGTTGAACCAAATTTCGCTTTTTTTTTTAAATACATCAAAGTTAATAAAATAAATGGGTAATAAATGTTTTTGAGTTGGATTGATTTGACAAAAATTGATAAAAAGTAAAATAAATCATCAAATTGCAATAAAAACAAATGGAGTGATGAACAATGGGACACCCAGTAGATTATGAAGAATCGGTTTTTTTTTTAAAGGTTTTGGGAATTTTACGGCCTCCACTCTACACCATGGGTGATTATTACCGGGGCTTTCCTGCTTTTCTGGACCACAACTTCATTGGTAATGCGAAAGAACAATTAATAGTATCGCTCACACAGTGTAACATTATGACGGAAGATGAAATTAACGTCGCTCTAATGAAAAGTCGCATCCAAAAGTAGTGCCAGCATTTTCCAGTGATAAGTGTACGTTAACTTTGCCTGTTTACAAAGATGTACAAAAATTTTAATGTTCTTTTGGATACAACATACATGGTGCATAGAAAAATACAGAGCATTATTTTTATTCCAATTGTTTTTGTTTTTGTAAAAAATAATCATCATTTAAATTTATGGACCTTTCCTGTTTCGAGCCCGCCAGCAGTTCAGAGATACTCGCTTGTACTTTGGTCATGGGTTTATTTTGTAGGTCAGGTTAGGAAAAAAAAACAAATCATACATTTCATACATTTTTGTTTTTCCCTAACCTAACCTGCAAAAAAAAAAACATAAGTTGCACTGAACTGCTGGCGGGCCCAAAACAAGAAAGGTCAAAATTTATATTTGTGCTTAATTTTTCGTTTTTTGTTTCCACTGAAAAAAGTTGCATCTAGCATCCGGGTTCGATTTGCTGCCATCAGGGCGCGCACAAACGTAAAATTGACGCCCACAGTTCTCACCAGGTTTCTTCACTGTCCTGATGACGCTAGGTTCGCCATGTCCTTTGCATATCGGCGGTTTTTCCGGCGCTTTGAACAAGTTTTTCCACGTGTCGTTTAAATGTGCTTTAGACCGTTTCTCTTCATTTTCAGCACGTTCCATATATAAAGCCACTTCTTCACACACATTCACTTTCCCATCTTTCAGTAATTCATCTTTCTTGTTTGTTTGCTGACTAGTTTTAGCCAAGGGCTTCTGTACATAATTGAGGAGAGTTTTTTGCTGGGGGTTTTGTTTTATTTTTTTGTTTGACGCTTTGGGTTGAGAGTCGTCTATTTTATGTTTCGTTACCCGGTCGCATGAATTGTTTATGGATTTGGGTGTCGACGCACTAAAAAAATCAACCAGTTTCTTCTGTTTGCCGAAAAATTCTGGCCAATGTTTGGTGCACAGCGAAGGAACTTTTCCAGAAGGCACAACGTCGACATTGAGGTTAGCCGCTACGGGACAATGGTCTGAACCATCGACTTCAGGCATTATATCACTGCTGGCAAATGCGGTCAGTAGTAGGTCCGAGTCTGCGAAAATGTAGTCCAACCGCGTGCCGTAATTAGTCTGTCGGCTGCTTGTAACGGTGCACCAACAAGTGTAAGCATCGGCCAGATTTGGGTGAAAGTACCGGAAACTGTCCACAAATTTCTGGCGTCCTACAACATGATGTTATGAATTTTCATTTACACGCATTATAAATTTAATTTGGAACGATTCTAATACTTTCGAAACAATACTAATTTACGTACCGTTAGAATCTTGAAGCGTGCCGTCTGGTGAAATTTCGATGAGAAACTCGTTCATCCATTTCCTGCCTTCATTTGCAGTGAAGCACTACAATAAAGAATTTAACACAAACATGCATTAATCTCCATTGTTCAGCCATACAGGGTGTTCCTACAACGTCTAGTCAAATTTTAAACGATGCTGAACATCAAAACAAACAAAACATTGGTCTGAAAATGCTTCCCTTCACAGATAACACAGCATGACATAATTGCATACTGTCGCATAATCATTGTTGGTATGCAAATGAGTATGCATTTTCGGATCCGTGTTTATATGGATCGTAGCATCTGTGGTTGAAATTTGACAACCGTTTAGGAACATCCTGTAGTTTTGTAGAGTTGTATAGATTTTTTTCTATATTAAGTTTTCATAATTACCTCTGGATCAGTTTCCTCAAATTTAGCTGTGTCAATCGGTCTGTGTGATATATTTATATCCCCAAGAATTATGACATGACTAAAATATATAAAAACAAATACTGACCGTATTAATGTTCATTACTGATTTAGTTGCTAGACATAATTGCATTGTACATATTTTTCAATTACCTGCCATTTTTCATTAAACTCTCGGCACGGAGTTGCAGCAGATTATAGAACTGCAGTTTAAAGTGAGTTCTTTCCACGTTTTCCATTTCTGCACGTGGACAATACACGTTGATTATTGCTAATTTTTTGGTCGAACCATCATGAGACCTAATGAACAATGAATTGAATAAATCTGCTGTGAATACCATAAAATTGCTGATGTGGCAAGTCTTTTATCAATTTGTGAACCATTAACATCAGTTTCTCGCTCAACCAATAAAAAACGGTTGGGTAAGAAGCTCTGACATCACAGTTGTGCACAAATTGCTCAACACATCAAAAGTTGCATGTGGCGAGGGAGGTGTTTAAAGATGTTGCTTTCCTAACCTGATTTCATGTTGGGTTAAGAGCGTTCTGCCTTCCGAGTCCAGTTCCAACAACTCTTGATTCGAAAAACTGGAATAGTCTCCGTAGTTACCGACCACATCGCTGCGCGTTTCATTTTGGACTAGAATGTCTGTCAATCCTTCTTCGGCAGTTATAGGTGTGCAACTGTTCTTACATATTGTGGCAACTCCTGTTAGTAACAATGTTAAATGTATACTATAAAAAAAAACACTATAGTGAACCCATGCTGGTGCTCATCAAGTTTAAAACATTGATTAAATTACCAGAATAGCCATTGCGTCTCTTGCTAAATGAATAGTACGAGTTGTACCCATCCATCAATGCAACATCTTCTTCCAGTTGATCTCCTAAATGAGAAATTTCATACGATCCAATCACTTTTCTGAAGTTGTCTCTACTTTAGTGAAATCCTAGATTGTTTTGTAACATGGATGACGGTCGTTTCCACAATATATTGAGTGGTGAATTTTTATACAGATTATTTTTTGTATATATTTATAAAAAAATATACATATTGTTACAGACAATGTATAGAATGCCAAGGCTGGCTTAGGCAATGTGTGAAATGACATCTTGTATACAACTATATAAGTTAGTTAATATTTTCTTTAAAAAATACAAGGCTAAATTTAAACCAACTCAGATTCTTGCTTACGATTTATTATAAGGTAATCGTTCCAATGTTAATTTCATACATTGCCTAAACCAGACTTGGCATTCTATATAATGCCTGGAATGTATAAACAGTATTTATTAAATATAATTTGGTTTTCCTATGTCACATTAAATGTTAATATCGTGCTGTGTAGAAATATTTGTATACTTGATAAACATCTTTCATGTATGTATTAAATTACAGTACCATATGAAACCGGTACAAAATTCTGTATATTACAAAAATCATGATATTACATCCACAGCAATTCAATTTACTCACTAGTTAATTTTGTTTCTTGCAAACAAATTATATCGGCTGAAAGTGACTCAATTATTTCCCTCAAATGAACCTTCATGGACCTCAATCCATTTATATTCCAACTGACAATTTTCATGGTTCATTCAGCAAAAAGTTGCTTCAAAAGACTGTTTTCATTTGTTGTTTGTTTACTTTATTCCCACAAATAATGAAACGGTATGGCCATTTTTCATAAACAAGATTTTACATTATTTATTGCGACAAATATAATAACAAAAATGTACAATTTATTAGTCCAATCTCGTTTGTTTTTTTTAAATTTAAATAAAAAGCTACATTTGGTTGTAATTATCTTCAGTGAATCGGCTTATAAAAAAAACAAAGAGAAAGAATTTGTTCAAAACGTGGTTGACTTCCCCTCCCCTTTTAATTTAGCCGAACCAGGCTATTTAAAAATACGTCATAAATTTAAATACACCTTTTTATAACAATTTAATTTACAAAATTATACGACGTATGCATAGAAATTATGAATAAAAAATTTGTAATGTAGAATAAAATATCAAAAATACTCCATTAGCATTTTTATTATATGAAAATAACTTTATGACGTCATTGAAGACTAACCGTCGCATTTCACAATTATTTAATTGCGAGTTCAATGTTCGAGCATGAGATGGCGTTCAAGGTAACTCGAAGGGTGTTTTGAAACGAGCATTCTCATTGGTCCTTATATCTGCAATCGCACGTCGAATCGTGATGTGCACCAATCACGAGAGGCGTTATTCGATTTCCTTTTCGGATGGAAGCCATGTGAAAAAAAGGGGCCTAAAGGCACAAATCGTGAAGCCGAACCATGGCGGCAAAAGGTTTATCGAAAGAAAATTTGAAAAACGAATTAATTGCGCACAATATCCCTCTCCCTTCGTCGGGGTCGAAGAAGGAAAAGTATGTGGAATTGTACGAAAAATACGTCTCCTCGAACAACGTGCAATCGGAATTTTCGAGCGACGAAGAGGCATCCCCTCGACTCAAAGTGGTAAGTATAGACATCGACTCGCCGGTCGGTACAATTCCGCTCGTCGGATATTTAAAAACGCGAGTTTTCATGACGTAAACTTTTACTCGCGAGACGAGTACGTGTGGCATTCGGTGGGTCGTGTTGGAATTGGTGTGTTCATTTTTTACTTCCACTTGGTTGTCGCTGCTCGTCCGTTGTACTCACTGTTAGGTAATTTCATTGTTCATTTTTATAGAAAAACGCGTTCTTCTTGGGAAAGGAAGGGGGGGGGGGGTGGAGCAGGGACGTGCATCCACATCCACGTTATACAAAGGATTTAAAGAGCCAATGTATTCACAGAGTTTTTTAAATGACATTTATACCAAAACAATGGTTTTTTAAATGCTGTAACAGATAGTTAATGGTTTTAAAAATTACTTTTTCTGGGTGAAGTAGTTATTTATTTTATTTTTTTTATAAAAAATATTTTTGGCTTCCTGACAATTTAATTTTGTGAACCCAAACAGCAAATTTCCAAAAAAAAAATTTTTTTTCTCGTCTCTTAGTTCTTTGTTTTTTAAATATGTTGAAGATTATTTCGTATGCTATTATACTGTGTAGAATACTTCATAGTATTTTATTAATTTATTTGCTTCCTAACAGTTTCATTTTGCAAACCCAAGGTACAAAAATGTTGTTTTTTAAGATATGTATTTTTATTTCAATTATTTTTTATGACACTTCCCATTTTTAGAATACCCACGAAACATTCGTGAGGGATAAAACTCCATAAAACTTGTGCAGATGTATTTAAATCCAGAAATGGGTATGCAATGGTACCAACAGTAAATATACCTACACTTCTTCATATGTAAAACCAAAATACAGTATATGAATGTTAATTGTATTACAATAGTGAATTGCAAGAAAGTACAAAAAACAGTAAAAAGACATAACGGTACTTCATATAAAATTATAATTCAATGTATGAATGTTTATTGTATTACAATAGTGAATGCAAATTAAATTATAAATGCTTATGCTTGTGTTTATATTGAATTATGTGTTTGTAGTTTTAAGGTTTGAGTTTAGATGGAAACGAACGATATATTAATTCGAATGCTTTTATTGATTTCATTACAGTAAGCTATCGTATATTAGCAACAAGTTGTATTTAAGTTGTGAACTTGTGGTATTACAAATATTAAAATGGGAGTAGGGATATTTTTTTTTTTATGATTGTGATTTGTGAAGGGGTTCAATGTATACAATTTACATATCACATACAACACCAGAGACAGAAAGCTCACCAAAAGTTTGTTTACTGTAGTTGATGTTTTAATCTTGTCAATTAAGATTAAGTTGGGAATACAGCCTGTTAACGTTTTGCTGATAATAATTTGACAGTTATTTTTCGTAATATAAAATTTTGGGAGGATTTTTTTTTCTCGAGGTGGTCATGGTGTATACCAAGTTTCATCAAAATCAAAAAATATAAGGTCAATTTTTAATTTATTTTGCAATGACTCTAGACTAGATTTAAAATGTTTTTTGTCTTGTTTTTTTTTTACAACATTGATCCACATCGAATTGACATGGGCTTATTTTTTTCCAATCATGTTCACATTTAATTTTTGGGATACTAGAAAGTATTCATAGAATTTAATTTCTTCAAAAATTAAAACTAGGACTAACAACAAAGTAAACGTATTGATTTGTTGTAATTTGCACATTATTAGGTCAAATTGGGATCATTTTTGGCAGATAATAATTGAAGGGCTTCGGACAATATAATAATGCCACATTTTAAAAATCGTTCATGACACGAGAGCCGTTTTTCAGGTGAGAAACTCCATAGAGCGGTTCGAGGTACCATACTAAGCAACAAGGTGATTTCTCTATTTTATATAATGCTGCCATTTTATGGAAAATTCAGGAAGTGGTAAAGTTAGAAACGGCACAGGAATAGTTTGTTGTAAAAATGTCATTTTTTGGAGAAAAAAAAGTGTGGCTTGTCATTATATTGTCTGGAGCGCTTCAATTGTATTCTTAAATCATCCACTGGTGTGCATTGTGCAAATTGGTGGTTCTGTTGATATAAGTACATGTATTTTATTAATTGAAAATTTAAATACAGTAACTACTACAACATTGCAAACCTATCTCACCAAGCTACACCATGATATCGACACTTGCATGTTAATTTTACATTCTTGCACATGTAAAACCTGATCAGATCTAGTGTCGACACACACGCTAATCTGAATACACCACATGGTCTTGTAAATCAACATCACTGCTCTATAGGTCAGGGTCACGTGACCATCACACAGAGTTTTGAAAGTTTGCTGTATTCTACTAAAGGCAATATCAGTTTGCTGTTTGATGAATCAAAACCATATCATTTTTGCCATTTAAATCATTCTTACCATTTTTCATCCATCATCCTATCCATAATTTATCCATTGAGAGAGTGATTTTCCAGTTTTTCAATCATTTTTCCCACGAATTCGATTTTCGAATTCATAAATCTATTCAGAACATGGTTTTAGAATTTATTTAGAAGCGTTTGTCGATTTGCTGAATGTTTCGGATATTTCATTAATGACACCTACATTTTTTTGTGTAATAAATGAACATTTCACCGGTGTTATGTTACACAATAAATTAAACAGATACAGTATTGGTGTTAAGGTTTCAACCACGCACAATTACCACTGCCAAATTACTAATTTTAATATTATTTGATTTAAAGACATTTGTAAATTTTTGAAAAAAAACCGGATGTTTACACATTAGCTAATCACTAATACACGTAGCTGATTTTTTGTTTTGTGATTTAATCAAGTTGTTCCTGATTGAGTTGTATTAAGATCATAATTCTTGGTATTTTAACCAGATGTATGTAGTTTAATAATATCTTTGTAATATCATATCACTGATGGAATGCTGTGTAGTACATACAGTGAAATCTTTTCGTCATGCATGATGGTTGGCATGTGTCATTAGATCAAATTTATCCATTTATGAATTAGGTGACCTAGAGCGAGTTACTTAATGTGTGCTAATACAGAAAGTAAATCAGACATTGATACTGTTTCACATTAGTCTTACATTACACTTTATATTTTAGATAACAATGATTTGCTATAAAAAATTTTTAGATAGTGTATTTTCATAATTTGTTATATTAATTGAATTGCCTGGTGTAAATAGGGGTTAAGTAGCATTTTTTGATCAAAAATGACTTAGAAGCATTTTCGAATATGTTGGGTGCAATTTCACCTTCCCGACGCATTAAATTTGAGCAAAACAATATGTGCAAAGATATTTAGTGCAAGAAGTGTGAAGTGGCCCAAAGACAGCGAGGCAAGTTCAGATCTTCAAATGCGTTTTCCTCGAAATTGTAAAAACGTTACTTAACACTCTTTTACACCAGGTGCTTCAATTATGCTGGGCAAGATTGCTATGCTTGGAGAAAAATTTTTTTAGGCAAAAATATAATTGAAATGACTTCCAAAAATTTGTCAGCTGTATTCTGCAACTAGACTTTAACAGCATTTGCTGCTGCTGCTTTTTTGTTTTTGTTTATCAAATGTATTCTTATGTTCAGTTTACATTTGTAACTGTAGCAAGCCAGTGAAGTGAACATTTAACAATTGAATCATTTAACTGTGAATATTTTACAATTTAAACCTGTTCGTATTGTTCGTTTACAATTTCGTATTGATGAAATTGCCAATACATTTTTGCTTATAAAATGTATACATAAGAATAACATCTGGAGAATTAATGTACAGTAACCAAAAGTTTCCATCATGCAAATTGTTCACCTGCATCCATATAATTCGAAGATGGCTATTTAGTATTAAATGCATTCCATCTCATAAAAAAATGAAGTGTGTGTGTGTATATAAAGATATTGACGTTGCTTTAATTTTTATTTTTTTAATGTTTATAGAAGAGAAGCGTGTTGACAAGTAAAGAAGAAATGATTGAGCAGTCAAGCCACAACCTAACCGTAAATGGTACAAAAATAAGCGAGTTAACAGATGATGAATTAAGACAACAGTTGATCAAATGTGGTTTTCAGCAGCCTGGACCTATTGTTGGTAAGTTGCAGTTCATCATTTGTTGGTGCTGAAACAATGTTTACGTGCAAAGTTACTCTTACATTTAGCTGACAAAACAACTAGCCAGATTATGTTCTATCGAATTCGAACCTAATTATGTAGTAGTTTGCATTAATTGCTGCGTTTGTTTCAGCATGCATTTATTTTTAGTGAGGATCCATGTCGGGTGTTTCAAGTACATTGATATTTTATTTCACTAGAGCAAACACGTTTCGTGTATGAGCAACATTTAGCTAGGCTGCTGTTTGGCGATGGAGATGCGAAGAATTCAGAAATGACCATCGATGGTGATTACTCCGATTCCGAAGGCGAAGAGGAGATGCAGCTCTTGCAAAATTCAAAACCACCTGTTGTAAGGGACAGCACTCCAAAGTAAGTTCGGTTCTTGTTACTGTGTGTTAGGTTTTGTATGTGATTTGAGGAGTTGGGTGGGAAAACTGCGGTAAATCCACTTAAGTCATTAAAATGCATATATTGAATTGTAGACCAGTCTTTAGCATTAAGACATTGGGGGTGCATATAATTTGTATTTTTCGACTTTTTTGGAGCAAGAAAATGCATATTGTAAATCTGAAATCTTTTGTGATTTCGTTCTTTCTTTTTTGTCGCTTCACTTGGCTTTTTGGAAAAACGGCTCAAATGTATTTATAAATTAGCATGATATTTGGAGTAACGGCGTAACTGCATTTTTATATTGGCCTATAACTTGAGTCCTGTCAACTAAAGTTTAACAATTTTTTTTTGCAAAATTATTCATTTTTCTTCCATAAATATAAAGTTCACAGGAATTTTTAAATAATTCAGAAGGTGCCAGAAGCTTTTGGTTTTTTCCTCAGAACTAAATTTTTTTTTTTCGAGTTACACTGTTATTCCACCCAACTCCTCAATTTAACTCGTGGAACATTCATGCCAGAGCAGTTATATACAAATATTTTTTTCATTCGTGTTCTCACGCGTAATGTTAAAAAAAAAATCATCTTGTCGTACAGCACCAGGAGTGAATCAAAGAAGGCAGAACAACGAAGAACACCCATCAAGAAAATTGAACCAAACAACAAGCTCACGTTGGAGACGACCATTGAAGAGTCGCTCGATTTCACTCCAACACCAAGACGCGGCATCAGGTCAAACATCACTTACAAATCAATCGATCCCGAGCTTCTCAAGTCTTTCAGGTAGGTTTGTTTACGGTGACTATTGGCTAATTGGGGCTTTATGCAATATGGACTAAAACCTATGGTGAATTTAGGGTGTTTAAAAGTCCTTTAATTTAAATTGTAATTAAGCATAAATAATGTACTTCTATTGTTGTAACTATCACTTGGTTGCTATTACGTGCCTTGATGTTTGGAATTGTGAAACTCTTTTAGGGATTGATTTCAAATTATATCACGTGTATATCGATTTGGATTGGTGTGTTTCAGTTGCAATCGTTAGCCACAATCTTTTAATCTGCAATTTTTTCAATCTAACCTAACTATTATCACACTCATGTATTCGAATCGTGCTTGAAAGATTGCGGCCAAATGATTGCGATTAAAACTCCACACACACCACTGATTTGTACAACGACTGGTTGGTACTTGTACGGTATATGAATAACTTAAAAACATGTTTGGTATAATGTAAAGAAATTGTATGATGAATAAGAGCTTGGAAACACCCAGAATGTGCATTGAACTGAGGCGGACAATTTTTTATGCACTAATCACTTACAGGAGCGGTAGTAACAAAATGATGTAACATACGGTGTTATGGTGTTGCATGGGTTGAATTCAGCAGCTTTGTAGTATGGTATATTAAACATACTAACCTGTCTTTTATTATTATTAGTTTAGCACATCTTGACTACTGTATTTGGGAGCTAACAGGTGACATAGTAAATTTATGCCATCACTAGTCGATCATTCGAAACATCTTATTGTTCGCATCTTGCTCAATAACCATATAGTAATAACCCATACGTTATGAATCTGATTGCATGCTGTGGTTGTTTTATTGGTGACACACTTAAATGGGAGGTTAACAAAAAAAAAAATACATCACTGTATTTTGTTTTTGTCAGCCTGAATTCGAATTGTGATAGTGACATAACCATGCAGAATATGAAGACAAGTAGAAAAATTTTGTTTGGTTTCAATAATTATGTATTTATTGGAAACTGCTTTGGTTATATGATGTGGAATTTTGTTGTGCAAAATTTGTTATGTTGTAGATTATCTTTATTTTGCTTATTTGCATAGCTTATGTTTTTTTGCGTTATTTTGTCATATAATGAATCCTATGCTGACAAGTTACCCTTGTTTCTGTTTTAACAAAACAAAAATTTGAAATTGAGGGATGCTAAACTAAAGCTATGTCTGCAGAAAAGTTATGTCGTACTCATCACGACGACAGTAGAGGTCGATTATCTGAACTAATTGGGTGGTAAACCGATTTGTTCACACAATCAGATTTATAGTTTATGTGCATATATGAGAATAAATAATTTTCTTTATTTCACAAGAACTCGTAAACATTAGATGTAATTTTTTGTGTATTAAAATATAACTAAGATAACTATAATCACAGTACAGTGTACGGTTATATTACATATTTTAAAAAAGCATGAAAGAAAAGCACGAAGTTTTCTTGGTCATTTCGTTAATTATTTCCGTGAATAACACTTCGCTTTCGCTTTAGCATTTTATTCAATCGTAGGAAAGTAAAAATAAATATTAGAACACTACTCGAATGTGCAGCGTACAACAGGCACACATTTGAGTGTGGAGTCCCTGCACATTTACTCAATTATCGCTGTTCAGCTAGAGCTAACCGGTCATTCACGTAACACGTCCAGATAATCGACGTGCTACTGTATTCGAAAATTCCTCCTTTTGTTTCAGGTTTTGGTGTAGTAACGGTGCAGGAGTTAAATTTTTCTCTGAAGTGGTCAAAGTATTATGTTTTTTTTCATGTAACTTAGTTTAAAGTGGTTTTTTTGTTTTGTTTCATAGTCCTGCAAGGGAGGCTACTAGGTAAGTTGTGATTTTTATCTGTTGATGATTAACATTAATGGGAATCATTACTAATAGGCTTGGTTTTAAATCACTGTGCATCTTTTGCAAACTATGACTAGTATTTGTCAAGATTTTGGAGAGATGTCGAGTGTGTTGAATCATACGTCAGATGCACGAGACAATGACTTTTTTCATTTACTTTAGAAGCAGTTTTACCAGTTTTGTCTTGAAAATTAGCTTGCTCACTTTTTGAAAAATCGTACACACACAGTGGACTTGAAAAATTCTAATGTTTTACAACGTTCACTCATTTTCACCCCACTTGCATTTTTCCTTGTGAAACTTAAATTGAGAGGTCGAGTGCTAAAATGTGGTTAAGTCATATATGAACTCCAATTCGAGAAAAATGCAACAAAAGGAAAAGTTGAAAGTTGTATGTATTGTTGGAACCATGTAATAAATTGTTAACTGCGTGATCTCTTGGGGAGTGATTTGGTTTCAAATTTGAAGCACGTTTTCAGCATGAAAGTACGAATTTAAATTAATGTTCGTGTAATAAAGGAGGCAAAGTCCATGGACGAAACTGATATTTACTGGCTATTGTTCGTGGTAAAACCGACCTAAGTTTGTGGGATGTTCAGAGTGGGTCAACGGCGACATGTATTTTTGTAAAATGTAATTTGTTCAAAAAAATTCAAAATTGTGACTTAGCCATCTTTTAGCACTCCCCTCCCTCAATTCTTTTATAATTTCAACAGTGAGGCGTTTCCTTTTTATCACTTTGAGGTGCATGGTTTATTTGTTCGAACTTGACACTCACTGCTTGTATTGAAAAAATTTAATTCTATAGCATTTTTGTTTTTAGTTTTATTTAGTTTCAAGGTTAACAGGTTTTCTAAAGATTTTATATGCCCAATTGAAGAGCTTTGGGCAATATAATGATAAACCATCTTTTTTTTAAATTGTTCAGGAGAATCATTTTTCTGGTAAAAAAAACTCCCTAGAGTACCATACTGAGCAACAAGGTGGAAGTTTATATTCTGCTGCCATTTTCTGAAAAATCCAGGAAGTGGTAAAGTGATAAGCTAGAAAACAGTACTGAGGGACGGGTTTGATGTAAAAAATGTATATATATATTTTTTTTTTTTTTTTTTTGTAAAATGTGTGGCTTATCATTATATTGCCCAGAGTTCTTCAATAATCAGATTCACAATGTGGGTTTCTTAAATGGCAGGGGGATAAATGTTAGCGACCCATTAAGAGGTATTAGTTTAGTTGTAAAGTTTACAAATCTATTTTGAGTTGAAAAAAATCAAAGTTGTGAGAGTTGGTGTACGAATCATTGAAATGGGTTCAGGTGGTGGTTATTTTTTGCACTAGATACATTCCTGAAAAGATAGGCGCGCTTAATGTACTCTAGGTGCACTTGATGTCTGCAATGCAGCACATTGTTTTGACTCAAGTCTGCATGGTTTGTTGCACTGTATCGTAGCATATTCAAGCACAATTACGATTTTTGGTTCAACAGTGCCATTTAATGTTTGTTCAAAATGTTTATTCTGCTAGGGTCAACATTATTAGATCTAAATGAATTGAATGAAGGCTTGCCCGGAATAACGTATGTTACAAAAATTTAATATTGAGATTATTATGGAAGACTGTTCTTCCTATATGGTCTAGCTAATGCTGTCAATAGACAAACTGATACCTACCTAAAACATACATATATCACTTCGAAATTGGGCACCTAATAGGTGACAATCAATGTGTTGCCGATTATACTACTTTTGCCATTCACTCAAAACTATGCATTGTCATATGCAGCCTTATTTCGGACAAGCCTTCGATTTAATCAACTTCTACATAACTGAAGCAGTTATGGATTGTATAGTTTTCTTGCATCTCTTATATCAGTTATATTTCTACATCTAAGACTGATTGGAGTGGTAGAGAAGACGAATCTTTGTTCACATGATTTTGGGTACCGATATGGTAAATTGCAAAGGTGACTTTTACATCGGTGCAGTAAATCCTAAAGTCAAGTACAATTTCACTAAGTGGATGTTGAATAATTCAATTTGGTTGAAACCATACGCCATAAAAAGTTTTTTATGAAATGTCAATTTTTGACATTTCTCAACAATTTCCGACACATCTGAATCAAACTTCTGTTAATGATTGGTAGTAGGTTAATCCATTGCTATCACTACTTTTAATAGTTTCGTTAAATGAGCATCATGTCAATGTGTGCCAACAATTTCTTAAATAGTTCACTGTCATTATATAGACAGTTGGATTGTCTTAAACCATACCGAACCAACTTGAATTTTAGAAAACGATGATTTTGCATATGGTTTTTCAATAGGGTTGTATCGCTATTCCAATTGGCTCACGATGCCATGTAACTCTAATTGGTCCAGCGATATAATTCTTAGTTTATGACTAGATCATGTCTTAGTAGCCGTATTTCACGCATTTCTCAGAGTAAAAAGTGAGTTAGTTCACTATTGTTTAAGATCTAGTTTTAATGTATGTGACTAACTTGTGTACGAAATTAGCATTCATATAATATAAAGCACAAACCTATTTGAGCACAAAACAAAGTCCAAAATACTGCTGTTACCAACGTGAAACTAAATTTATACTTAAAACAAAGATGTGATCCGAATTTTTAATTTAACATGGGAAATCCTACATTTTCAACAGCTGACTTAAGTAAAAGGGTTGAACATTGTTAATACAACTTGTATTATGCAAGTTTAACGGTATGAACAGAAATTGTGAATTACGGAGGAGGAAGAGACCTTGTTTGACAATCTTATTGAATTTCAATAAGATTAGTGACAGTTGAATTTTAAAATTCAAAACTTTTTAGTGACAATTGAATTTTAAAATTCTTTTCAGCGAAAGAGTGAAGCGAAGTCGCCAGGATGATGTAGGTAAACTGGCGTCGATCGTCGTCGAGCAGGTTCAAGAACCGTCCTCACCGCGGAAGTCCAGATACATCGCCCTCGCGATCATTCTTGCCATTTTGGTGGGTGTGCTCGCGATTCTGGTGTACCAGAACATGGAAGGCAATATTAACGACAAAGTAACCAAGATACCACCGACCGCATCGACGCCAATTTCGAGCCCTTCATAAAGAACGAGAATACTTCGAGTGCCTGAGAAACATTCGTTTTTGTTTCCTTGGAAGTTTTTCTTTACAATAACACAACGTATTTTCGATCACTTGTTTGTTTTGTTTTTTTCACTTCTGTTTGGTTTTAAATTTTTTATAACCGACTTCATGCTACAGTTAAGCGAAGTTCATTTGTGGTAGTTTTTTAATCATCCCCCATCATCACAGTTTAAGGTGTTTTATATTCGTAAAAACCAAAAAATTTATATATTTTTTAAATAACACCAATGCCGAGTTTAATCTTTAGAGAAAAAGTAGTCATAGCAAAATACAAAAAAAAAAATTATATTGCTTTTTGGTTAACTGAATGTTTCAGGAGTGGCCGTTAAAATACCTGAAATTGAGTGTTAATAACGCATTACTTTGTACAGTATTTTAATCCTTATATATTTTGAATAAAGAAAGTTTAAAGTTAATACAATGAAACAGTTATGGATTGGCACTATTCTAAAACAAAATTTGATTGAATATTTAGTGTAATTAATGGAAAGTTGCGATTTATTTTTTGTTCCGAAAAATGAACCGAATTATTACCAATACTTCTTTTTTTTTTGTGTTGGTTCCTATTATTTTTTTTGTTGATGCAAACAATAACACGGGGGTTATACTATTTTATGAATTGTAAGGAATGAATATTAAAGGATGAAATTATGCCCAACTCTTATGTAACATTTTTGTCACATGCTCTAAAAATACCACATTTATGTGCTTGTCAATGGAACACAATGAAAAAGTAGTAGTTACAGTATACGACATTGGGTTTTGTAACTTGTTTTTCAAAAATCTTGTCTTGTTTAAAGTCAAACGATGACTTTATCTTGAATCTTCTTAATGATACAAGCATGTCAGTTAATGATAACATCGTTTAAGAACACTTGCGTTCGCATGGAAAAGCGTAATGTAAGATGAATCCTAAAAAAAAAATGTATGTCAAACTACTAATGTTTTGTTGGTCTCTAAATGTCCTCAGGATCACGGTCTTTTCCATCATAATGTTGCTGCCGCACATGAATTCTACTGAACAGGAGACCACAAGTTTCACAACAAGGTCCACAAATACTGCTCAATGCCACCCGGGAAAAGTTGCGAATGGCGTGACATTTGATGCGCCATTCTCGAAGTGCCGGTCCCACGCACCAGATATGCTGTAAGTTAAAATTGTTCAATTGGTGTTATTTCATCGGGTATTTCAATTGCCAAGAACCAAAACAAACAAAAACAAGATATTTAGATATGAAGGGCTTCGGGCAGCATAATGGTGAGCCACGTTTTTTGAAACTGTTCAGGAGAGTTTTTTTGGTGAGAAACTCTATAGAGTACCATACTAAGCAACAAGGTTAATCCTGTATATTATGCTGCCATTTTTTTGGAAAATCCAGAAAGTTGCAAAGTAACTAGCTAGAAGCAGTACTGAGGGACAGTTTGATGTCATTTTTGAAGAAAATGAAAAGTGTGGTTTATCAAACTAGATTGCCCAAAGCTCTTCAATTCTACTGTATTATACAGTAATTTTGGATGTTATTACCTGGAATGAAAGACAGGCAAAATTGCATCCAATGCAGAAAGCTAACGGCAGTGCACACAGAATTGTTAGTGTACTGTAACAACAATCCATACTGCATTTGTAAACTCTGAACGCTGCTCTCCAAAGCCAGTTGAAGCTTCGTAAACCTTCTGGTTCTGCTACCAGATCATCCCAGAGAATCTGAATGAGAAAACAAGATTTTTTTTTTACAGTCAATTAGCTTAATCTACAGTATATTATAGGCATCGCTCATTGTATGAACAATTGAAAAGCTCATTTCCAAAACGTTTTAAATCCAAAAACACAATTTTTCAGGAAACTTTTGTTATTATTCGTTCGTCCATAGACCTTGTATATGAACGTGGTTTTTGAGAATGCTTATCAGTGAGAAATAATAAATTTTGATTCTTGAAAATGAAATATTTAAAATCAGCATTGCGCAGATAGTTTTTCAGAACGTCTCAACCCAAAAGTGGAGATAAGACGTTCAATTACATCATTTTGGCTCATGAAGGCCAAAATGAAGCCTTCATTTTGTATGCTATTATTATATATTTTTATTTTTATTAGGTTAACTGATGAACTAACAAACTAAGAATATTCGATTAACTACACATTGGTTGACAGCTCCAAATTCGAAAATCAGTAATCTGAACTTAGAAGAATTCCAGAAAGTTGAATTTTTAAGGTTAACACAGGCTTTTGGTACTATGCTGGTATTTGAAATTCTAAATTTTTACAACGTGGATATAATTGGGGAGTTGGGTGGAATAGCAGCAGCGTAAATCTACTTACGTCGTTATTCCTTAAAATGCATACATTAAATCGTTTTATACTAGTTTATAACAAAGACATTGGATTGCCTAGAATTTGCACTTTTCGGACTTTTTGGAGCAAGAATATGGAACGTGAATCTGAACTTTTTTGTGATTTCTTTCTTTTTGTCGCTTCACTTCAACTGGTTGTTTTACTTGCTGGCTCCCTTTCAAAATAATGGATGATTTTTGAAATAACGACGTAATTGCATTTTTAAATTAGCCCGTAACTTGAGGCTTGTCAACTAAAGTTATCAGAATTTCGGCAAAACCTGTTTATTTTTTTTCTATGGCTATACAGTTGACAGGAATATTTGTTTAATCTTAAATTTGAAGGTGCCAGAAGTTTTTGTCCTTTTTCTCAAAACCACATTTGTCATTATTCTACCCAACTCCTTCAATTCTAAAATTGACAATGCACATGCAACAGTATGCATGAGGATTCTATCGTACAAGTTTTTTTTTGTAACAAAGTTTTACACATTTTATCCAAGCATTCCAGAAAGAGGTAGGCATGCCAAGGATAGATTTAGGTTAATGATAATGAGAATTACTGAAACTACTACCAGTCTCACTTGCAAATTTCAGATCGCGACTTTAACTTTGCTCGCTGGAGACAAGCTGTTCAACGGAGTATGCATTGGGAAGGGAAAGATGAGAGATGATTATTTTGAGAGATGCTTTATGGTTTTGGGCTCTTGAGCGAGTGTCACCTGCAGATGCAGATTAATGTTATTAGGATCTCTGTTATCCAAGTCGAACCCCGGTGTGTCTTCCACGTCCATGTCTTGAGTATTCCACGATGGTGGCAACGGAGCTATGCTGCCACTGGAACCAAAGCGACCAATAATGGCTGCTGGTTAAAGATGAGGCCAAGATGAAAGTCAGGCTATCTATACTGGAAATAGTAGAAATGAATGTTAAGTTAGGCTACGTGAAACAACCTGACCGTGGAACAATGTGAAAAACATCTACTGGTGTTGAAGTTGATAATGATTTTCTAGAATCGGGTTGTAGTATAGTCTCTAGGTCTTTTGGTATACATTTTGATTACCGAACAAGTAATTCTTAAGTTCAAAATCAACACCAATCAAGGAAACATGACATGCGTTATTGCCTCTAGGAAGTGGTTTGTACCGTTAAACATCATATATTTATCTTATCTCTACCAAGGAGTTTTTTTAGTGTAAACGAATTAATGACAAACCTTCAAAAATGGAACTCGCCGCTTAAACAGAACATTAACTACTTTCGAGTAAAACCTGTGATAGGGATGCAACAGCATGAAAAACATGCAAATCTACTTAATTTTGTCTGCTGCATGTTGTTTCTATGAGCATTATTTGAAGCACGCAATTCACCAATCATTAAGCTTTTCACGTTGGTTGTCGATTAAGCCATGTGTAAGCAGATAGGCCAGGGACATTTATTTATTCCAGTTCAGTTAAAATAAACAAACAAATTAAACATGTCGATGTGACCAGCATGTTAAAAAGTACTGCAAAGACCTACACGTTATACTTGGTTATGTTTGGTCCTGCATATCCAATGAACGACTACTGTAATATCGTTATGTACAGTGGTTTTTATTCTGCTTATAACAGGGTATCATTAGCTATACAGGAATTATGATGGGAAATATCTGCTTTTAACTACGGTGTTTTTATTTCAACAACAGTTTCACACTTCAGCAATGATGTTCTACTTAATCAGCACCAACGTATTTGGATCGTCTTAAGCAATAGTGAACTAACTCACTTTTTACGGTTTTTAAGATACGGAACAAGAAATTAGGGCACCAAAACTAAAAATAAACATAGACTAAAGACATATAGACATAGACTAAAAAGTATATCTCTAGACCACTTAGAAAAAGTTACATGACACTATGAATCAATCCAAATATTACGCAACCCTACGGATAAACGCGTAAACCTCATGTAAAATCATGGTTTTGGTTTTCTCGAATTAAAGTTATTTTCACATGGTGAAGTATAGTTCATGACAAGAGAGAGAACTTGTTGCTATAAACAACATTAATGCCAACTTATTTGACATCTGTCTTCAGTATTTTGGTCCGGGTGTTTGTTAGTTTTGAAATGGGAGCTTCAGACATTTGACATGTTTAGAGTTTGTTTTTTCTGCGAACTTACACCACTATTCTGCTTCCATAAAAATATCCCTGCAATTTAGTTATAACCACAAAAATAATTTTCGTAAGCCCAGTTTCACTGTATCAATAGATCTACAAGGTTAAACTTTAATGTTGTAAATTTTTATTTACTTCACCTATTGCATTAGCAAGTTAACTGTTCTATGTGCAGTGTTATGTTGGAAAGCCTTAAAAAGCTGCAGCGAAGCGCTGTGTTATGCTGGAAAGCATGACAAAGGTGTAGCAATGCGCTGTGCTCGGTTGTAAATAACATCCTTGTGATTTATATAGAATTTTGTATGAAATATGGTAAAGTTTATGTCTGCAATAAGATTTTATTATCCAATTGTCATTATGGATTTTTTTCCTAGTTTGTGCAAACTTTTGGATTGGTGCATAACCGTCAGTGTTGCAGGTAATTGATGTAATTTTTTTGTCATCTATTTTTCGACAAATTGAGTGCTTTTTCTTTTTACATGAATGATAACACGTTGCCGCACAAGTCACAATAGATTTTTGCGTGCATGCAATTTTTTGTTTCCATGGTGTTTTGTTGATTCAATGTTATCGGCTTAATCACCAACTCATTGTACCTTCCACACTGCTCGTTGGGAGATTTCTGATCATTTAGTTTAATGAGTCTCGATAAAGGTGAACATACTGTCCTCGAAACATTGACCTTCACAAAAATTATTGGAAATAAAAACAAGTGTAATGAGGCTTCCAAATGAGGTGTACTTTTTTATTTTATAACATTCCAATATTGTCCCGTAACTTAGAATGCTACTGCTTTGCTGTCTCCATTGCACTGATGAGACAAAGAAACGATAATGACGAACAATAAAAACGTTTTGATAGAAAATCAATAGCAAAGGTTGAAATCTAAGCTGATAAACGTGTTAGTGTTACATTAAAGGTTTGACGAGGTTTCACTACGAGACGGCGGAAATGTGCTAATGCCAATTGATTTACTCGTTCAGACAATGTAATGGGCATTTTTCACACTTTGATTCGTAATAATATTGTGTTCAAACTGAAATAATTCTGTTAAATTTGTTATTAGATAATAAGAACAGTTATTGAAGACGTGAAATTTACCATATTATTCCACAAATATAAATCACATGGCATATTGAGGTGTTGTTTTTTATTTTGGGGAGGGGGGAGTCAAAGTTTAGTATATTCCCAGGAATATACTAAAATGGTCAGAAGCCTTTGTAATACTCATGCTATATAAAATAATATTTTTCCTATGTAAATAAAACTATTTTGTAATGTCCTAAAAGTATGTTTAAGTTTTTATACTCTTTATATTGACTTCGTTTGTGAGTGAGCTGGGAATTGAACGTTTTCTATTTTATTTATTTATTTATTTTTAAACTTGCGATCCAAGGGATTATATATGGGAAAGGGTGCACAGGAAAACAATCAAAAGCCTATGCGAAAACAACATATCGGCGCAAACGCCTATCAACATCTAAATAATGTTGAAAAACGGCGTTTGACACTTGTTGACAACAAATGAGGTACCTGAAACTTGTAAGCCGTTGAATGTCCAGAAAGACTTCGACAATCGAAAAATTCAATATAATAATGTAGTGGATGCCCACTTTCATTTAACATTCGAAGTACTTCTCTTAATATACTTAATATACTTTTTATAACGTATACTGTCATCCACAGTCGTTTATGAGAATATAATGTATAATAGTTTAAAAAATACATAAAACGAGAACCGCTTAAGTCTAATGTAAAAAAAATGGGATATATAAATAAATAAATCGAAAATTGCAGAAATTAAAAATGGAATTACTCAAACTTGGCTTAGATTAAATATCGAATTACTCAACAATCGCGTATATGTAATTCGGCATAAATGGAAATTCGCATTTATCATAATTTCGCATCAATCGAAACTTTGCATAAATCAAAAAATGGAAATACTCGAAACACGCATAAATTGAATATCGAACTTACTCGGATTGCATACGTTTTAATTCGCAGAAATTTTAAAAAAAATGAATTTTATGTATGTACAGACAATATATCTGTATATGACAGTAGGCTATATAAAAAGCATTTTTGATGTACTTGTTTTTTTAATAATCTGCATTGCGATTTCACACTTATCTTCTTCCCTAATTATACAGTATTCACAAAAACATTATCATCATCATGTTAAACTATCGACTTTGTAAGATACTTTTATCAGCAGTTTTTTGACCTCACATGATTACCGATATACATGTGTATGGTATATGCGTATAAATGACATTTCCTAGTTTAAAATCCATACGATTCTCTTGGATACACATATGGATTTCAAGAGTCTTTCTGTAAACATTAACTGTACTGTTAAGCTATGTACTGTTAGGGTTTATTGAAATGTAATATGCTGACAGCAAAATGACAAGTCAAACTTCTTGAAAATAAGATGTCATTAAAACGTCGAATATGTTAAGAAAATTTAATTTTTTTAAGATTCTACAATTGACAGAGTTTGCAGCAAAATGACAAGTCAAACTTCTTGAAAATAAGATGTCATTAAAACGTCGAATATGTTAAGAAAATTTAAATTTTTAAGATTCTACAATTGACAGAGTTTGACAGAATCGAACATGTACATTAAAAGGCTTGCCCGGAATAACGTTGCGTGTAACAATTCATAGTTTTGAGTAAATGGCAAAAGAAGTATTCAGTAACACATTGATTGTCACATATTCATGTGACAATATGAATGTGATATGTGATATAACAGTATATGTATGTAACATATACATCTTGTGTATGTTACAAGATGTAACATGTATAGTTTTCATGTACAATTAGTGTACATAAAAAATATACAGTACATTTTGTTTGTTTGCAATAAATCAGTTGAAAAATATATAACTACTACTGTAATAAGAATAAGTTTAACTATATTTTCTCTTTCTTTCTGACTCTACATATGCATTTTTGTAATCAAACACAATTTTTGGGTTTTTGTTTATTTACATTTCTTCATTTATTTGTGTGTAGAACTACAATAAATGAAATTTCAAGGAACATGTTTTTTTATTTATTAAGAATGAAGTAGGTCAAAATCTTTTATTCATAATCCTAGCAGGAAATGCAATGAAAACTTGGGATGAAATTTTTAACACCCCGTGTTGGAAAAATAACAAAACTACTACAAGCTGTGTACATGTTGTGAAATCGATATGTAAAACATTTTTCAAACTTTCATCTTGTATTTTATACCCATCGATTAAGAATTCCAATAACAACAACGTCAAAAGAGGCATTTCAAGCTGCTGCTTTTGACAAGTTGATGTATTCATTGTAGCGAAACATCAAATATTTGTTTTTCATGTTTAACTACATTTACTGATAATGTGTATCATTACCACGATTGATATTTTTTATATCGATTTTAAAAAATGTTGTTCGCTTCCACGAACAAGTAACTTACGATTATCGTTTATCGGTTTTCTTTTGTTTTTTGTATATTTAATATTCAAATTTTTTTGTGTGTGTATTTTTTATTTTAATTTATATAATAAATATATTTATAGATTTATATAAATAAACTGGGGCTATAAATAGTTTTACATATATTTTATGAAATATTTTTCTTGTTCTTTTCACAGTATGTTTCAAACATTGTGCATGAAGGTTGTAAGTAATATTTTCATATAATATTTTTATTATATGAAAATTTAAGTTATATGAAAATTTATTGTTTGTTTTTGATGTAACAAAAAAGTTTATTTATTTTCAAATTTACCCATACTGTATTTTATGAAATTTTTCTCTCCATCTGTTTTTCGTAACCCTTCACAGTGTGTTTGAAACATTACAAACGGGGTTGTTGTAATAATAATAATTTAATATAACGTCACATTATTTTCAGTATTACAACAAAAAAGTTGCTTATAATAATCATCAAACTCGTTTTTATACGCTTTAATATTAGCTTCAATTGTGAATTTGTGAGTGAGTGAGCTGGGGATTGAATATATAGTGCCATCTACAGGTGTTTATGATGATATACTGTATAGTTTAATGTGCCAAAAAAATTGCATAAAGTGAGAACCGCATAAATCGAAAAACATAAGTCCAATGTAACAAAAAAAAATCACATTGAATCGAAAATTGCAGAAATCGAAAATAAAATTACTCAAAACTCGTATAAATCAACTATCACGATACATCAAAGATCGCCTTAATCGAAATGCGTTTAAATAAAAATTCGCATAAAAAGAAACTTGCAGAAATCAAAAATCGTATGACTCAAAAACTCGCATATATCGAATTTTTCAAAGATCGCATAAATTTAAATTCGCATCAAGCTAGCTACATAAAGCATTTTCAATGTAGCTTGTTCTATCTCATACTTTCTTACAAGTGATTTCATAGTTAATGAAGTTTAAGATTAACAAAAACAGTATCCTAGTTATTGGAATATTTTAGCAAACCAAAACTTAGCATTTATTCTAACCTAAAATAAATTGATCAATTTAACAATCATTGTCACATCAACACGATTCATGTGTTCTATTGGGTTGATGTGAAAAAGTTATTGTCTTTTTTTGACAAGACCTGCAAGACATGACAACAACTTTAGAAATTGACCCCATACTATAAGTTTAAGTTAAGAAATAGTGCTTGTATTTAGTAGTAACGAGTGTTAGTGACAGTGCATCTTTATAGTCAATGAATAAGGGTGCGTCATGTAAGTTTTGTAGCCAAAGTTTCTATGGTATCAGAATACTGCACTCACCTGAGCAGCCTGTTGCAGTGTGGGTAGTGAATGTGTGTGGATTGAAAATGTAATGTTTTTGTAGGATTTCTTTTTAGGGTTTTGTGTTGTGCATGGATAAAGTTTTGTCGTCATGGTGACATTAGAATGTCGAGAGCGTGGAAATGTGGTTCATGACAACGTGCATGGCTACAGAAGCGAATTGTTGGGTTGTTGTTTTTTTTTGTTTTTTTTAATTTCTTCAATCCCAATGACAAAATCAATTTTTTTTTCTTTGATAGCCCCTCATTAAAAATGTCACAAAAAAAGTAAAGTTCGTACTTTAGTTGTAAAGTTATTCTGAGTTTAATGATTTAAGCAGCACATGTCAAATGAGCTAGTCAGTTTAAAAATGTTATTGCAGACAACTGGCTATAAATACTTTTACATATTCATACATACATATATAGTGTACATATATACATTCGATATTTATTTATTTATATATATAAATATTGTATTGATGTACAGCCCATATTTCGCTTTACGGCCTATATATGATCTAGGAATCTTGGCCGTAAAGCGAAATGCCGTATAACGAATCATAGATGTATTGCTGTGCATCAATCGAAAACAATGTTTATTTTATTTTATAATGATATTTATTTTATAATGATGATAAATTTACTGTAATACTAAAATTATTATAGTATTAAATACTGTAGTACAAGTATGGGGTTTCCAGATTTTTGGTCCTATATTTATTTATTTATTTATTTATTTATTTGTTTATTTATTTATTTATTTTATTTTTAATTTTTACATCCCATAGAGAATTATTCTTGGATGACCAAGAAACGAAGCTAGAAGCTTTGAATAGATTGGGAGCTGGGTTGAACAGTCAGTGAGTGAAGGCAGGCAGGTAGGCAGCCAAACAGGGTTTTATTATTTAGGATAATATTATACACTGCTCATAAAAATTAGGGGATATTTCAAAATCTTCATACAATTTTAAAATATCCTCTATTTTTTGTAAGCAGTGTATTATATTATATTACGTTATGTTATATTATATTATGTTATGTTATGTTATGTTAAGTTAATACAGTGTATTATACTCTATAGTTCATGTGTTATCTCACAGTAGATTACTCATAATTTTCAGCTTATTGTGTTAAGTAGAGATCGTCACGAGATAAATGCAAATAGATGATTATTTTGATTATGTATTAAGTTAATTTTAAAGGTACTTTCGGGTTATAGCCAGGTGCAGTTTGATGTTGCTATTTGCTTGCACTTAATTATGGGTTTAGTGTGTAGATTAGGTTAGGAAAACAAAACAATATCACACGTTTAATACGTTTCTTTGTTTTTCCTAACCTAACCTGCACAATAAACCTATAATTAAGTACAAGCAAATAGCAAAATCAGATTGGGCCTGGCTATAACCAGAAAGTACCATTTTAAAGATTTTAATGGTGATCATTAAAATATTATATAGAATTTTACAAAGTGATTATTGTGAAGTGACATTGCGAGAAAATATACAATTTTTTGGTGATCTTAATGCTAGATGCACTTTCAATGTAATCAATCTTATTAATAATTCATTTTGACTAATTAGGTCAAGGAAGCCATTGTTTTGGAACTGAATCTCCCTTTTTTTGGTATCAATGCTCTTTTCCATTTATAAACTACTAATTAATGGATGAACTACGGGTATCAATATGTAAGATTGGATATCGAATTATATTAGAAAAACGTTTTGCATCGTTGGGGTAATGGAGGTTCGAATTTCGAGGTACTGTATGTTTATGTACTACAATGAAAAACGTAAACTTGTATTATTAAAGTTGACTATTTCATTCTATTTTTGCCATTCAACCACTATGAAATTTTTCTTTGTATACGCTTTATATTAGTTTCATTTGTGAGTTTGTGAGTGATTAAGCTAGGAATTGAATGTATACAGGCATCTACAATCGTTTATGATAATATAAATATACTGTATGGTCCAATGGATCAAAAATTGCATAAACTGATAACTGCATAAATCAAAGACTACATAAGTTTAATGAATCGCACAAATCGAATCGAAAATCGCACAAATCAAAAAATGAAATTACTCCAAACTTGCATAAATTGAACATTACATTATTCAAAGATCGCATCAATCTAGATTCGCATTATAAAGCGAAACTATATATTATAAAGTGAATTTTTAAAAAAGCATTGTAATGTATTTGTTAATACATATATAAAATTTAGTACAATGTAGTTATTATACTTATTATATATAAAAAAAATCTCGTACAATGAAGAAATTAAAACAAAGTACAGTACCGAATAATGAGGGGTGGAGGGGTACTGTATTTCAAAATCGTAAACTGTAGACTTTGCTGCAGAGCACATGTGTTACACAGAGAAACAATTAAAGCGGTGCTTTATGATACACGAAACGGTCTATATACAGACCCAGTCTGAAAGGGTCACGCATCGCATTAATATAAATATACCCATGTATAATAAAAATATATACACCTTTAATACAGTATAGGATAGGATTACACAATGATTTTCAATTTCCGCTCAGATTTGGAAAACTTGTTTGTTTTTTAAATGTATCACAACTTTAAATCATATTTATCAGTTAGCTCTGAAAAAGGTAAAACGTAAAGGAAAAAAGGTACCTCTACTTGTATATGCGCCTGTGTGAATTTGATATACAGGGTGTTCCTAAATAATCACTACAACTTTGATTTGTTTAGTATTGAAGTTATTATCAAACTCCATAACAGGCAAGTGACTGTCACTTTCTTTCTGTCCATGAACTTTAATTTCCCCACCCTCAAATACATATTGAAAAAAAACTTAAGGTAAAAAAAACTAAACTTACCTTAGGTAACTGACCAATGATTCATTTAAACTTTTCAATGATTATTGAGGAGTTTCTGGTCGGTTGGAGTTTTTTTGTGTTGTCCTGTGTTGTTTTGGTTGTGTTTTTGTTGTGTTTTAAAGTGTTTCAGTCATGATCAAGCCTTCAAAAATAGGAAGGTAAAACGTTGGCAAAAAGTTAGTCCACCCGGTCAGTTACCTAGGGTAAGTTTGGTTTTTACCTTAGTTTTGTTTCAATATATATAAATTTATTAGAAATAGCCCCGTGCCATGCACGGGTGCTAGGATCCCTCTTACCTTTTCCTTCTCCTCCTACCACCACCTCCTCTTCCTCGACCTCCTCTCCACCATATAATGAATTTGTTCAAAACATTCGCCAAAGCTCAGCGTTCTACAACAGATGCGTTCTACAACAAATGGAGTGGAATTAGGAAGATCCGGGTAAATATTATTATTAATAGATTATAAGATTGTATTG
>JAQIWH010000822.1:0-39887 GCA_034695005.1 Cryptops parisi | reverse complement strand
TATATATCTTTCAAATAGATTGCAGGAATATACAAGGGCGAATATAATGAGATCTAACCATTTTAATGACAATTTGAAATATGTACATAACCATAACTAAATATGGAAATAATAGTTGACCTGACCCGAGTTTCGTAAAAGAAATATTACTTCAGTGAACCCGCATATGGACGCTTTATGATACGAATGTCTAGGCCGTAGACTAATACATTTCCATGGCCTGCAACATTTCCCCATATGACCGATACAACAATGCTCGGAGTCGCCATTTAGAAAAACGACTGATTGCAGCGCCACTGCGGCTCTGACACCCACTACAAAATTCCCGCAGTCTTCTTGAGTTTCTATCTCACTTTTTCAAACTGATCAAAATGAATTTCAAAATGTTTACATCTCATTGTGAACGCGCTGTATTTTTCATGAAGTGGTGTACTCGTACTGACATTTGTATTATTATTATAGTAAAGTAATTTTGTTTAAACTGAATCCGATTTTAATAACACTGTACTAATTTAACTATACAAACTGTTATTCACAAAGAAATTTAACATTTTGTTGAAACAGCTTTGATTTGATTCCGTTCTATGTTGATCAGACAAACCGTCATTGTCTGTCACTTTGAAAAAAAAATATTGACAAATGGCGTATGGTACCCAAGTTTTTGAAAATTGTGAAAAAATGTAAAATTTTGAGGAAGAAAACAATAAAATTTTAGAATGTTGATGATATTCACACGATATCAATTTTAAAACTTTAAATCAATATACGTGTAATCAATAACGACAAAATGTCATTCATTATGAATATATATACAGCGTCAACCACGATATGGATATATCAACCACAGAAACCACTTTGGCTTTGTTTTGTTTGGCTATGAGTTTAACTGATGTGTTCCTATACAAGATGTCCCAATGGAAACTAGAATTTTAAATTGCGCGCCATTTCGAACTGTCAAACCCAGGTCATTCATAATTACAATTCTTATCTTTACACGACTACAGAACGAGTATAAAAGTTGTACAATTTTAATATTCGATATAATTTCGCTAAACAGATCAAAGTCTGTCAAGGGAGCAAACGAAATCTTTGGCTTTTATATTTGTATTCTATACATAATTAGTTCTATGATTCAGAATTCGATAATTCGATAAATAATTTTATAATTCGATGAACAATAATTTCCACGGTCTACTTGGTCTACCAGTCTACTTGGTATTGAAATCAATAAAAAATCACTAGTTTCATTCATATAATTATCTTTACTATTGGGACACCCATTAGTTACCAATAAATTAAACAGCAGTGCTAGCTTAAAGCAATATACATAGTACACAGTGCTCACATACTATCTCTACCCATCTCGTACTTTAATACGCAGTTGTGCCTTAAAAAGGATTCCACGGCTCATTTGATTTCAGTAGCTTTTAGGTTCCCCTAAAAAGATTTACATGCAGTACCCACCCATCATTCACACCACCCATTTCTGACAGGTTTAAGAATCACTTGGAAACCTAGTGCAAGAGGTAATTTACTGCTCCCTTCTGTTGCTCATAAACGGCAGCAAACCAGTCCAGCCCATATAACTCTTTGGCGAACTTCCAAGAATGTATTAGGGAAGTCCAAAAACACCATCATCTGCATATGTACAACTTTCCCACTATAAAACTTTGGTACTTTCTTAAGCCATTTTTCTGTTGATAATTTATCGTCAGTAAATATAAAAAGAAGCACTCTTATAGTTTGCTGTTTTTTTTCAAGGTCCGTGCGTCAAGAGTGGTGCTACTACTACTTAAGAACCTTGAAGCAAACGACAAACTTTTTCATGGATGGAATAGCCAAAATCAATATGGTCGTCTGGTCGTTTCAATCTTCAATAACTCACGAACGAAGCGTAAACGAGGAGTTCCCTTTTGTGATAGTGCTTGTCACCGAGTCATTAAGAAGATGAACTTGAAAGGTGATGAGGAAAAGAATCCACGATAAGGATAAAAAAGTGAAAGAGGACATAAAACGAAAAGGGATGATGAAAAGCCTCGAAGCAAAGAAAATGCCAATGATGAAAAATGCTGCTATCGGCAAAACACCAAAACTTTCTTTCTTTGAAAAAATAATACGAATCTTGAATCGGAATTCCAAAAAGATAAAGGTCCTCTCGGCTATCCCATTAAAGTTTTTTTGAATATAAAGAATGTTGATTCAAACTATAGGCGGACCCAGCACAAATATGATTAGATTTCTTGGATAGTGCGTTCTCTGATTGGAATTCCTTTTAACCGATTTCAATAATGAATTCTGATTCGGTTATACCGAGAAAAATTTCGAAAAGTCAATATTTTTATATAATTTAATAAGTCAATATTTTTGCTTGGTGATTTAATAATGCTCGAGCGTCGACCGAATAAATTTAAAATGATTAACGATCCGAATTCATAAATTCATAACAGAACGTCTTTAAGAAATAAATATTAATAATAATATATGTAGGTCTACTTGCATTTACATGCATATACAAATATGTATTGTATTATATAGAGTGAAGCTAATTTGTTTTTGTCATCTGTAGTTCTTGTGAAAAAGTTTGCTTTTTTAAAATTTTTGTATTTTATTTGTACAGTGTGTCTCCATGGAACAAAAAATTTATTTTAAATAATTAAAAATAAACCAATAATAAAATTCAATTATATTTAAACAAGTCCTAAAAAGAAATTTTTAAACTTCATGTAGATATTTATATTTATATAATTACATAGTTTTTAATATGCAACTTCGCTAATATTTGACAAGTAATTTCTCCCAGATGCTCGTCATAAACGAATATTTTTTTGTTGTTATACGATTTTTTTTGTGAGGGGGAGTGGTGAAAAATTGCATGAATGCAATTAACAATTAAAGACATAATAATATATTAAATCATTGTATAAAGTTTTACCACTTCATGGAAATTCGATATGTATGCGATGTTTACACGAGATTTTGCGCGGAAAAAAACTTGCATAAATCGAGACCCGTCTATTTTTTTTAATCAAGAATCATAAATTTTAGATATATCATAATAATTTGACAATTCAATTGTATCTAACAAAACCAACTTATACACGAATTTATCGCTTGGTGCAGCCTAGAATGCAATCCAGAACCAATTAAGCAATGACTACCAATCACCGTACTACTTTAATGAAAGTGTGTTGACAATGTATCCAATAATGTGCAAATAAGAAACGAGAAAAAAAAACCAACACCCAAGCAACCAACGCTTATCGTTTACCATCTAAATTAGTGCAAAAGTAATAACTTTTCCAGAAACAAAAACTCGCACACGTGATGTTAGTACTAACACTATCTCACCACGCAATCTTCGTAGTCCAATTAGTAGATAGCATTATCGCCGTAGCCCTTTAACCTATATCTCAATATCTGTTTCCCCTACGTTGTCTTGAAAAATAACACCAACCAATCTATCGAATCACCCTGTGTATACATACGTACAACCATACAAACTGCATGTGTGTGTGAGTGAGTATACCTATTGTACACACAGAGATTCGCATTATGCAAATCAACTCGACTCGGATGCCGTTGTGGTTGCCAAAATTTCAAAAAGCGACGTCGAGTGTTATCTGCAACCATGTCACGTGACGCAACAAAATGGATTGCCAGGTCGCTTCATTTACATTCTCACTCACCAACGACAGCAATACATCACTGCATTACCAGCTTGGATACTTCTCCTCGTCTCTTGTAAAATACACTAGAGAGGTTCTTCGATGCGTCCACCCACTATCTCGACCACGGTGAAAAATCACGTCTCGTTATTTCGTTACCTTTTCTTCCCGTTGTTAAGGGTCAAGACTTTAAAGGGCGGGGATAAAATTTACACCACAAAAAAAGTAGGGATGAGATATCGCTAGCTAGCAACAACGGTATTAGCTTTAGGTACCTGATACTCATACATCAAACAATTGGTTCTGCTTTATCATCACCTAACGACAACGGCTGTGACAAAGTACAGTATAAAAAAATGGAACGCCTGAAAATTTATTGCTTTATGATGACCACTGTTACTAAACAACAACTTGCAACGGAATCTGCAACACGGATAACAATTTTTTTTTGTGTCATTAATTTATTACAACTAAAGATATGACTAGTTAAATTGTTTTTTTTTTAGACAGTAACAAGTAAAAACATCAATAACAGCATTTATCTTTGTACACAACAATGTGTGGTGGCTTAATGTAGGTGTATCGTCAGCAACACTTTTCGAAAAAAAACGGACCCTTTGCGTGATAAAGTCTCACAATTGACTAGACATCGATACAACAAAATGAATGTAACATGGCGAAATTTAATACAACAAAATTTTCCACACCCCCAGCCTATGTTCAAAATTTCAGCTCTGTAGGTCATTGGGAACCTTCCAAAGAAAAGAAGATGTTGAACCATTTCAACCTCAAAGTAAGTTAAATAAACGAGGTTAAATAAATCGGAAAGTTTAAATTTGAACCGGAATATTGTTGAACACAGAAACGTGTCGCTAGCATTTGTGTGTCCCAGAAAATCCGGGTCAATTTTGAACTCTCATGTAATCATGTAATTTTGGATTTTTTCGGCATTTTTAGTTTCTTTATGCTAAAAGTCATTAATCGCAATCGAACAGACGTTTAACTATCCGCAATTACTATTTTCATATTAACTAAATAAAATACAAGATGTTAGAATAATACTCTATTACATAATTTGCCTATAAGCTGGTTTTGTCACTGGACGGATACTGGAACCGGATGGTACTAATGATCAGTCGCATCCATTACTGATTAATCATTAATACCATCCGGTATCAGTAATCATCATTCGGAACATCAACATGAATAAACCACAAAAAAAAAATGAATCAAGGTGACTATTTTATAGTGACAAAACTCATATTTTGTATAAATATTTCAATATCAAAACAGTAAGAAAAATATACGATTAGATGGATATAACTCAAATTCATGTAGGTCTACGATTAGAAATTTTTTTTTCGTAAACCAAAAAACAAGTAGATAATTAACTCTAATTAGTCAAATAAAAATGACAAGTAATTTGCAATTCATAATGATGTCACGAAAAATCTGTCATGTACGATAGACCAACTTTTAATTAGCTACCCACTGTGACGATGGACTTTGCAAGTGTCACTTGACGGCAATACAAGCTCACCCGACTGGAAGCTAACTCTTCAGCAAACTACTTGCTGAGTCACCATGGCACCACCGATTTTTAATTATATTATAAAGCACTTTAATAAATATTTATAATAAGTATTACCGAGGAAAAATATTGTAAGATTATTACGTTTAACTTGTGTTTCGTGCTATTTCGCATTCCGTTCATTCGGCTTCAACCGAGAAACAGCGCCGCTCACTTGAGTTTTCCAAGAAGACGATCCTGAACGTGTTAAGCGATAACTATGGGAAAAACGTGTAAAAAGCCCACCGCAAGTTACATGGTCACGGATTCCCTAAAATTAGGAATTGCAATGGTGGCCATTGATTGGTCTTTCGTAGCCCTAGAGAGACCTTTCCAGATCTCTCTCGACGACTGAAATTTCCTTTCTCGTCGGTTGGTGGCGATCGATCGATTCGCGTCTGCCACGCCTACGCCTTTCTAGAATACGAATGGGCCCTTGAGATAAATAAAACAGGCGCCTTCTCAAACAAAAAGTAAAATAAAAAAATATCCTATGCCCGAAATCGTACCATATTCCCGCACCCGACATCACGAACGTTGACGTTTTTTTTTCAAAAAAAGTACACTATTCGTCCAAAGTATTGAAAGTACCAACAGAACACAATTCGGTCAATTCAACTCATTTGTCGTATACATTTATAATGATTTTATGATTTGAATATAAACATTATTAGTGTTTTGTTTTAGAAGAAAGCCATTTACAAAAGTTTTAACACGAAACCCGAATTATTATTCATAATGTTACTAGAAAAGAAAAAGGTTCATTATAACCATGTGACATTTTCCGACAAATTTTCAGTGTCATTGAACGACCTAGTAATGATATCACCATTTTTGTGGGAAAGCGCCCAAGGTATTTTTTTCTCCATTTTTATCTATTTAAAGTCATATTTTGTATCTTTTTTTAATGAAAATATTTTTTGTTAACATTTTGTTAACGTCACAAGTGTCAGTCAAAACGAGTTATAAAATCACTAAATTTATCAATGCTATTTTATAATTCACAATGTAGACTTGTTGAGTTGTTGTTGAACAATTTTTGTACGTAGCAGGTCATAAACAACTACTTAATGAAGAAAATATTTGTCACTTTCCCTCTAACTATGATTAGTTTGAATTGTTAATCAACACAATGATGCGTAATCAATAATTGCGTTTTAACTTATTGAAATCGATAATCGCAACGATCCATGACAAGTGTGACATTACGCATGGTATGATCGAGTAAAATAAACTAGTTCATAATGAACCGTAACATTCAGCAATCAAAAATTCAAAAACTAATTAGACAATTCAGAAATAAATTTAAAATTTTGTTTACTTGCAACTTATCAATTACGTAATTTGTTATATAAACTTGTATTCTAGTCAACAATATATATATATATTCATGTTAATCTATAAAATTGAAGCATTCTATGCAATGTCTACAAAATGCCTAGCCTTCTTTGACAAAGTATGAAATAACATCTTTATAGAACTCTTCAAGTTAGTTAAGATTAGTTTAGGTTAATTAGCAACAGTTTTTCTGAAAAACCTAAACTTAAATTTAAACGTAACCAAAATTATCACACATGTAACTATTTCAATGCATTGTCTAAACCAGACTTGGCATTTTATAGTATGCCTAGGCATCAAAACATGTATAAAATGTCTGGATTTTATACATTGCCAATAATATACAGTACATATAGACTAATATATACAATATATGTGTATGTACATGTTACATGCATACATATTGTTTACAACAAAATATTTGTAGTAAAGGAATGTTTCTTAAGGTAGTTTGTAATATGTGAACAAGTTTAATAATTTCATTAAATATATTAAAAAACATAAAAGAAAATAAAAAATAATAAATTCTTTTACCTACTGACAAAATGAAACAAAACCTTGTTTTGTTTCATTTTTAACCGTTTTTTGTGCTGCTTGTGTCCTTGTGTTGTCTGTTTGTTCTTGTGTTTTCTTCCCCTGAAGAAGCCTTTTGCAACAGAAGGCGAAACGTTGGGAACTGTCTATAACTGTGCACCTTGTCAGTAGGTAAAAGAATTTATTATTTTTTATTTTCTTTTATGTTTTTTAATATGTTATTTAAGGTGCAGCATTCAATTTTTAATATTAAATATATTGAAATACCTATTCGTAACATAGACTCTATAATATACTTGGTATATAAAAATATAAAAGCTTTTTTCAGAAAATTCGATAACGAAAAGAATTTGAAATTGAAAAAAATAAATCACTACAAATGTTACTTTTGAGGTTTCATGTAGATAAACTACGTGTTAGATCAGGAGGCCTAGCTAGCACATGTTATTCGTTTTCGTAGCGTTGGAAACGTATTATCTGAAGATTGACCAAAAAAAAAGAGACAAAGGGTGGGATAAAATGGCGAACACACGCTGTACATAAACGTCACATTTGAAACGTTTTAGTCGACAAAAGAAGAGGTGAGGGGAGTGGAAAAGGCAAATGGTTCACGTGATCGCCCACCCCGAGAAGCTCATTAAACACGAGGTCAACCTAGGGGGAACCAATTACCGCTTTTCTATCGTGTGCCTCCGCCCCCTCTAGTTTCTCATTAAACAGATTCCAACTTGGATTTGAAAGTGAAAAGCTCCACAATAGTGTTCGGCCTCAATGCCTTTAGGCCTAAATACCATTTCGAATAAGAGAAGGTACACAAAAATCACTACACTGACTTTCACCTACCTACCACTAACCCGTGACCTGAATCCAAGAAACAAAAACACCTCAAAGTTCGTTTGTTTTTTTTTTAACATAATGACCTGGTTTTAGTGAATCAAAAACAATAATTTAAGACTATTTTTTTCACTAAATGAACCTATTATTATTAAATAAGTATGTAAAAAAAAATTAATTGGGTGCGTTAAAGTCACGAAACTAAGGTTAAACAAAATTATTATTGTAACGTTAGGGCCACCGTAGATTAGACATTGAAACCACCTACGACGTCTCTGTTTCTATTCATTAAAACCAGGTTTATTTAGATATGAAATTTTTATAACCATTTCTTATAAAACTTCCAGATTATAGAAACCGGTTAAAAAAATAATAAAATATATGAACACCTGTACAAATTTAAACCGTTTTTATTTTCATGTAGACAAGTTAATTTCAAGCCATTCTCGTCAATCAAATTTGAACTCCTGTCGTATGTCAGATTTTTTTCCCTCGAAATTGACAATCTTTTTAATTATAATACTGAAAAATTAAAAAATTAGTGTCAGCTTAATCAAACACAAAAAAAAATTCGTTTGTCATCTTAATAATCTTGAATTACTTTATGTTGACCAGCAACAAAAACCCCTGAAAAAAATCAGCTTAAGACTTTTAATAAATTTTAATTATAAAAGAAGCACGAAAAAAAAGTTTCTCATTAACCTTACATGATTAAATCAAAACACAATCTTGTGAACAAATAAACAAAAAAAAAGCAAGAGTAAACTAACATCATGATAAAGAACAAAAACGATCGAGTTTTTCGGTCACCATTAATACCAACAAACAACGCGCATTTTTATTTATTTATATTATTATTTTAAAGGTAAAATGTCGTTGCAATTGTTATCTTATCTTTGCAGGTTGAAACAGAATGAAACGTAATTAAGTTCAGAGAGTTTTTTCTTGAACGACAGCCAAACCACATTGCAGTATAATTTCAAAAATCTTACTGTGAGTTGTGGGCTGCAGTTTGTAACAACACACACACACACAAAAAAAAAACTTGATTACGGGCAATAAAATGTAACAAATAACCGAGTAAACAAACCGCAATCTTGTAATAAAATAAACGATAACTTTTTTTTAAAATAAAATAACAAATCTGAAGAAAAATTCAAACTTTATCTGCAGTAAAGCAATAACCATAAAAAGTATAAAAAATAAAACCTATGAACATCTAAAGCAAATATCGAGTTTCAAATATTTCTGATAAACTCAGTTCACTTGAGCATATTTATTTAAACGGAAAACTGATTTTACTAAATTATTATTTTTAGTACTGAAATATTGAATTTTTCGGTACTTTTATGTTAACTGTAATACCGCCTGTGAGACTAATGTGATCAATCATTGTGTGTTTTTACAGCCCACTTAGTTATATGGTTAGTCAGTTTGAACGTTTGTCAACTTACCGAACCTAGTGAGTTGTGAAAATACACATGCCAGCACGAACCACCACAAGTGGCTTTACAGTTGACGAAAAAGTACAAATTTTTCAAATATTGATTTCTACTGTATTCTCAATGAAATCATTTAAAATTAATGATTCATTAACTAAAAGACTGTTTAAAGAGAAGAATGTTCAAATTTGAACCGAATTTTGTTTGAACCACTGAACCACTAGCGGTTAGTTATTATGCGTCAAACAAAATCCAGCTCAAATTTAAACACCGATTCGTTTTCGGGGAACAGAATTTATAATGAACTTCCAGTAAATGACTTTATATTATATTATAGTGTTTACATTACTTCTATTGGAATCAGTCCATACAACGAATTAATTAATTCATTGTTATTACATTAATTCTTTGGTAGTTATAAAAGTTTCATTCATCAATATTTAATTTTAATTATAATTATGTTTCACTACGGTATATGAAACGATAGAAAAATATCACATCCATAACAAAGAAATATTTTATACGAGAATATTTACTTTATACTGGCATGTATACAGTACGTAGAACTTTAGACTGTATGAAAAGTCTTCTTTAAGGGCAAGCATAAAAGATAGTTAAATATACATCTTTTTTTATGTATAAATGACTAAATATTAACATTATTTTGATGAACTATATAGCTTAAAGGGTTTCTTCCAAAATTCAAGAAAATGAAAGAAAACATGTACTACACCACCAAAACTTGAATTATGCGAAGAAAAATATGACCAAAAAAAAAAGAGAAAAACCTTTTGTTTACGTTTGATCAAACTTAATTCCGCTACCGTGTAGTTTATTATTTTTTTCACCGATTAAAGGTAAAATATACGAACAATGACAAAATGATGGAAATTTCCCGTGGCAGGTTCCAACAGGAAATTAAACCTCCAAATGAAAAAAAGGAGATGAAAAACTTCCAACACTTAGCCTACAGATGAGTAATAAAAAATACAATCAAAAACTAAAATCGAACTCGAATTGAAAGCATCGTTAAGTACGTTGTAGAAACGAATTCAAGTGGACCGTTTAAATACAGATTCCGATATCACCATATTCAATAAGCAGTCAAAACGATGCACAATGCAAGACGTCCTACTTATTGTTGTGTGAAAAGTCGTCATTTTACGTTTACATTATTCACTAGTAATGTCAAAAATTGGAGGGCTCGGGGCAGTAATCGGTCAGCTCCACCTTTTAAAATTTTACAGTATCGACAAAAAAAAAACAACACTTTTTAACAGTAAAATCTGCAAAATGTTTTAAACAAATCATTTAGTTAGTACAGATCACTTTGTTAATACATTTTTAGGCAAAAATATTTTTATGATAAAATATATATATTTATTTTCACAGTGAAGAAAAATGTGAAATGGAGCTGCCTGTTGTCTGTTCTAAAACCAGTACACAACAAATTATAAAGAGCTGCCGGACAGCTGTAACTTGGCTTATGCACTCAACAGTGACTGTCACCGCCATCTATGATAATATCTCGGTATCTGAGCATCAGATTGGCCTTTACCTTGCACCAAACAACGCAGAATTTCGAAACAATTATATCCATTAAAAAAATGCAAAAAATGGAGCCAATTGGTTATTGCCCCGAGCCCTTCAATCACAGCACTACCTCTTCCGTCATCATGTCTGTAACACGTTTTGAATTTAAACAATGGCCGCGTGCAAAATTGCTATTTTTAGTTTAGTAAACAATCACGCGCAGGATCGCGTTTTTTCAGATTGTTTTGAATAATAGTCGCGTGAATAATCACGTATTTCTAAATTTGGTTTAACAATGGCTACGCGTAGAATATAATATGTTAATTCACGTAGTTACCTGCCGTTTGAACAATAGCTCTGCCCTCTTTTGCATATGGTTTGAATAATTTATCTCATCCATACAACTAAAAAACTTTTCAACATAAACAAAGGTTGACGAACAAGATTGAGTCGAACAATGTCAATCATCATACGTGTATAAATATTTGTGTTATCATTATCATCATCAACACAATATTACGGTAAAGTATCAAATTTGTTAACCAAATATTTTTATACAAAACATTGTTAAACCTAAACGTTCATTTGCATTTATATTACAAATCAGTAAAAATAAACACAATTAACTTACGCTAAAAGTCTAAACTCGCTTAATTAAACAATTTCATTTGCAGCTGTTTATTTTTCCAGCCTTCTATTTTTCGACAAGTTTGGTGATAAAACCATTGAAAATGTATCTCGAAACGAGTGAAAATCCATTCATTGTAGATTAATTTACCTTCCCTGGTCATTGCATCCCATTGAACACAAAAGAATTCTTTTAAACCAACAAAAAACGGAAAAAACAACAAGAAGTTTCAAATTTAGTCTGGGCTTTGATAACGTTCCTTTTATTTGTTTATCCAACAAAAGACAACAGCGATTGCTCGTTGAATCCTGCCTTTTCGTCGATCATCCTCTCCTATTCATCTTTGAACCTTTAGGAGAAACTCGCGTTGAAAAGCAAACTCAGTAAATCGCCAACAGAGGTCCACTCCACTTTCCCAAACCACCCACACGAGAAAGATTTCTTCCCATAAAGCAACGTTCGTTCTGTCAGCATCCAACAGCGTCTGTTACACGGCGATACGGTACGTGACAAATCACGTGATACGGCCCACCCACTGGTACGCTAGCAATCCCACCATGGTTCCTCAGAAATGACATGTCAAGGAATTGTAACTTCCGAAACCTCGTGAACCAACACCAATTTCATAATTTATGAAATGTACAAAACGATACGCGGCCGTGTGCCAAAAAATTAGAAATGGATGATAAGGAAAACCCAAGATGACAGCAACGATAAACAACTGAAGGACAAGTAGTCATAACACTTTACTAGTATAAATGGACTTTGTCAAAAAGAAAAACCATTATAAGACTAAAGTGAACTTTTCGGCTTTGAACTATTCCATTTATAAAGTAAACCCATAGCCTACTGTGGTTATGGTTATGGCTATGGAACAACACAATACAAGTAGATATAAAACCAAACTATACGTAGCACGACATGTTACGTGCTTTTTTGTATACTGTACAGTATTATGACACATCACCTTAACGAATTTTTACACAATTTTTTTATACTTCCTATAGAAATAGGATATCATTTTGTATCAGCAGTTCAAATTTGAATCAGATTTAGTCCGGCTTACTCGTTAGAAAAGCTAACTCACTGGCGTCAAGCAAAATCCGGTTTAAATTTGACAAGTTTCAATTAGATACTCACTTTTTTAGGTAAAACTAAAGTTACGTATGTTTTTTTATTATAAGTGAAAAAACAAACCCCGTAAGAGTCCTATTTTTTAATGAGGGTCACTCTTTGACGCGTCGCTTTAAAGTGTTTCAGTTTCACCTCATTGCAAAAGTTCGTGCACAAGGTTTGGCATCAGCTTTTGAAAATGAAATGTAGATTGGTGGCAATTACCTTACATCTCATTGGTTGGGTTTCGGTCGTGATGACGTCACGTCTGCAGATCACCCGAGACCTTGAATGCATGCTAATTTCCGCCAAAGCATGGCGCTCTCAACGAAAAACCGACCCCGATGTTGGCTTGCAGCAATATAATACTGTATTAAGGAAAAGCCAACCATGTTTTTCTCCTATGAAACTTTTCTCCAAACTTTTAAACAACGACTCTTTTTGTTCAAAATATAAATGTAATTACAAACAATTTACATACCGGTAATCATATTAAAAACTAACAAATTTTTTTAAAAAAACAACCTAAACTTAAAGAAAAAATAAACAGTGATCATTTTTAACTAAAACAACTGAAGCTAGATAGCTATGATAGAAGTTAAAGATGATAATGGCGGTGGTGGTGATAAACAGAACTACTAACATTGTGATTACATCAATCATATCGCATAAAAACATTTCTCCACACTTTGAACCCACTATTACTATTTTGGAAAATACACAAATATCGGTGCATAAAAATATGTATAATCATATTCGAAACCTAATAGTTCAAAATGAAAATGCCTAAAATAAAACATTTCCACTTTTAACTGAAACAACTAAACACATAGGATAGAATACTACTGAACACTTCGTGAAACATGACGATAATGATGACGAGAAAAGAAAACGACTAACAGTGTTTGTCGGTGGAACGCTTTTTGCGAAAATCTGGGTCAACACACAAACAAAAAAATCTAACAACGGAGGTCGCCTTGAAGCTAATCTTGGAACACCTGGTAAGATTTTTTTATTGAAATCTTCTGCTCGACCCGCAAAACATGGCTCGACAGCATCACTATTTTGCCCCCCTCCATTTCTTTTTCCTTCTTCTTCTCTTCTCTTTTCTTCGTCTTTTTGAAACTAACAACGAGCCAAAAACTTCACTTTGGGACAAATGCCAAAACGTTGGCCTCACTACATACAAACTATATACCCACGAAAAAAAAGAGTCTCGCAACACTCCAAAGAACTTTTTATATTCAATACAAAGAAAACCATTTTTGAATAGTTTCCTTACTACTATTCCACAAAAAGTTCGGTGAATATCCTAGTTCACTCATAGGAAGTACAAAAGCCTCGAAATGGACCATTTTTCCTTTCAACATCATTAACCACATCGGTTGATTTAAAATGTCCTTTTTATCAAAATCACAAAGTGGAAAGATAAGCCAAATCCCTACTAACCAAAGGCCCGTCACTCGTGCTCATGATATAGTGAGGCTTCATCGTGCGCGCGATCATTGTTGGAAGTGGAAAAAAACAATTACAACGTGCAAACGAGAAAGGTGGGCGGGATGTTATGACGTCATCGTAGCTTCGTTAGAACAGTGATCGGAGTTATGAGTTACGGGCCTCCTGGTTATAGCGTCTTACAATTAAAGGGCTCGGTGCAATAACCGTGAGCTCCATTTTTAATATTTTAAAGAAGGTAAACAGTTACATTTTTCACATGACACGTAAATAACAGATAAAAAGTATAAAAAACAAAGGTAAGTAAACAATTAACAAAATTTAAGAAAGAATTGCCTAAAATATGAAGCAGCTGTTCTGCGAAAAAGTGACACAACTTTTAAACAAAAAAATTGGAGCTGACCGGTTACTGCACCGATCCGTCCAATTTTAAAAAATAATATGTTGAAATAAAAGCAAACTCTCCCATAAAACAGTTTTTACTTGTTTTAACAAACCCTGAAAAAATAGTGTGATCGTTCATCAATGTTAATTGTTTCAATGGATAATTAACAGTAATGAGAATCGATTTTTGAAATTAAGTCCATTAACGCTTCCAAATACGCAAATGTAAATGTTTAAATTAGTTCGAGTTTTTTTTTTTTTTTTTTTTGTATTTGAAAAATGAAACAGAAATGCAAATGTTCCGCGTGAAAAAGCTTCGTTTTTCGGAGACTTGCCTAGCTCTTCTATTCTTTTAAAAGACAAAAAAATATCCCTGTCAGTTGTAGATAACGAGATTGAAACAACTGATAAGTGCTCAATAACAAAGAACTCCATTCTCTTCGGATCAACACGAAGTAAAAGAAGAAAATAAAAGAAAGACGAATTGAAACCGAATAAAAAAAAAGGGAGACAAAACCTGGCAATGAAGGAAAGCACGCGACACTGTCAAAAGACCTTCATTAGTACAAAACAATGAATCAATCCGCACATCCGCTCCGTGAGATTTTTTAACCCACAATTTATCAATAAAATCCATTGACTACAGTACTGGAGATTTTTGTTCAAATTTTAAAATAAAAAATAATTTTTTTTTATCAAACTAAGAGAAATAGGCATGTTATGTAATACGTGTATCGATGTTGGCGTCGTGAAACAACGACAACTTTAAAATTGGCCTAGAGGGTCTTAATCTAATTAACGAAAAGAGGTTATATAGTGAAAAGCCACAAAACAGTTCGAGACAACACGACGAACAAAGCAAAAGTGTTGTTACAGTATATAGTGTGGATGTTCGGTTGGAAGCACTCGTGACAAACAAGCCCTAGCTTTAATTAGAAAGCGAGAAAACGAAATAAATAAAAAAAGCGGCAAAACACATCAGTTCAGGGTCTCGTCTTCCTTGTGAAAATATATTTGAGGCTATGGAATTTTTCAATTAACTCTACTAGTCTAACAATGCAATAAAAACAGCTGCTTCGGAAAACTAAAACAAGAAGAAATACTTGTGTATCCAACCCTTTGCTATTGGGGTCAACCGATTGAAAACCCAATTCTTTTCGACTAACGAGTTTTTAAGTACGTTCTTCAAACTAGCTCAGTTATAACGAAATCCAACGATGAATAATGTTCGTTGTAACCGTGATTCGTTATGTCTGCTAGAGGTAACTTTTGTCGTTGCTCATTTATCACCCACAAAGATGAGACATGTATTATTTATAAAAAAGATGTAAAAATGATAATAATAACTAGTTCATGATGGCATTAATTAAAATTACACATGTCTCTGCACTCTATAGTTAATATACAAAAAAAAACGTTATGGAAAATTCTTGATTTATTGCATTGCGTTGTTCTAGGTTTTCAAAGTCGATCCCGGTCGTTATACCGACAATTGAGATAACGGCAATAAAATACCTATAGTATTTCAAAATACCAACAGTTTAAAATACCGACAACTCCCAATAATAGTAGTCTCATTTAGTCATTTAACTTGGTCTGGATTTTAACTTGAGGTTAGATTTTGTTTTTATTTTAGAAAATTCACGTCTCATAATACAAACGATGGGTAGTGAACTTCAATCAAAGTATTCAGAGAAAGCGTTTTAATGCAAATGGATTGGCATTTCTAGGCACCTAAGTGTATAGATAGGTATACATTTCTCTAGTTAAAAGATTTAATCAAGTTAGTTTTCAGGTGATTAAGTGGATGAAGATAATTATGCATGACTTGGTCTATTTGTAATAACCGATAAAAAGGAGTCATTTCAGAATTCGCCAGTAATTGACGATTGATGAAGGATAAGTTAGGTTTTTGATTTGTGGCATTAACGTTAAAATTCTCAACTGTCGCTGTTTTTAACTGTAAATATTTTAAACTGACAGTATTTTGATTGTCGGTGTTCCGAGATAAACACTTCCGCAGTTGCTTCTAATTTATTTTAAGGTAAGATTTCTTTAAGGGTAAAGTTTGTTTTTCCATTTAACTGAGAGATAGAATTAAAGTTCAAAGTCGATGTCAATGGTCAGTTCGGCCATTGCTCGTTATATTGGGTTAAACACTGGCTCGTTACCATGAAACATTGACTTTCAAGCTCGTATCAACCCTGAAAATTTCCATTTAAATAAATTATTATCCAACCAACTTTTATTTGCTCGCAATATACGACATCTCTGATAAGCCAGATCGACTGTATAGCAAGAGAAAGTGTCAAGTATAATACCGCAAACAAAAAAAAAGAACAACTAATAGTATCACATTTGAACCAAAGTTGTCAATAAACGATTTGACCCCGAAAAAAAAACAGACACGTGGGATTTTGATCCAAAACCGATGAAAAACTCATAACTTTGGTAAAACAAACGGCAATAAAAAATTGTTTTATACTCGACTACCGAATGGAGGGCAGTACAATAAAAATGTCGTACAAGTTTTTACAACCATAGAACAAAAAATTGGGAATGATCCAAAAAGAAAATGAAGAACTTCTTTTGATTAGAACCTAAAACGAGACTTGCATCAGTAGGTTTTTAGGATACAAACAATTCGATGGAATTTCCTTTAAAAAAAACACGAATCTATATATGGTAAGTCCAATTTCTGTAGGCAGGTGAACGTTTAAAAGAAAATAGCCACCTGATGTTTGGACGAGATCCCAGTTTTAAGGCTAAAAATACTTGCAAAAAGGCATAAACAAAAGCATCATAATTCCGTCAGTGCGTGTTTACGTAACGAAGAATGAATTTCTCAAGGTGTGTGGGGGTGTTTGTGCGTGTGTGTGTGTAGAAGCACTTTAGCGGTGAAGAGTTTGAATGATTTTTTTTTATATATATTTCGTTCATCACTTCTGATGAATTACACTCCTCGTCAACATCCATGTTAAACTTTTATTGGACGAGTTGCTAAACGCATCGAAAAGCTTGTTGTCGCCATTTTGGGTCGACAAAACGGATCATGTAACTCACCATCCAACATAATAAAGGTGTCAAACGTTTCTCCGCGATGAATAACTAATAAGCTAACTGCATTGCAACGAGTTCTTTGAGATTTCAACTCGCATCGCGTCGGTGAGGATGATACATTAGTTTTGATTCATCCGATCTGAACGAGACGAAAATAGAGCGAGATAATCGGAATTTCGTGCACCGGTGATTTTTTAAGATAAATAAAAACACAAGAGATAACATCACTCATTGTATATGACGCTTTAACAAAAAATTCTTTTTCTGGGTAGTAAGTCTATATTCTAATGCTTAATGCCACCAAAGTATAGAAAAAAGCTCCAAACTTTGCTATGACTAGGACAGCTCCACAACATAGCGAATTCAGTGCAAATAGGTTGTTTTGAAACGTTTTGTTGAAAACGTGCAGATTCCCAGTGCGAAAAGCACGTTTACAAGCTATTTTCTCCAAAACATAGCGAATTCAGTGCTTCAATGAAAGTTTTAAAAACAAGCTATTTTCAATGAATTCGTTATATTTTGAAATGTACAGACTTAAAGATAGAAAAAGCAATAGAAGAATAGTTACTTTTAGGTCTAAGCAATTACAAAATTCACTTACTATCCAGAAACAAAACTTGAGTTAGTTTAATTCATTTAAAAAACACTTTTTAGACATAGTTTTGTTTTCATCTAGTTTTTTCAAGGTTTCCAGTGTCAAGAGAAACAACGGCTGTCTCATTAGACATGTCAATAATAAATGTCACTACTGTATGAAAAATTAGTCAATTTCGTGAAGCAATCTAATCTCACGTTAAATAGACGTAATAAATAAATCCACCATTTGTATGACAACAAGGCATGTCGGAATACAAAACGGAACGTCGGATAATCGAGACTTGGCTGTAGATGTAAAAAAAAATATCATGTAAATAAATAGTGAGATAAAAAATACTAGTTTATTGCGTTTGTTACCAAAGATACGTTAGTTCTAAAGATTAACGAGTGCGGAAACGTCAGCTGGCTCTTTTCCTTCATTGACTTTATGAAAGACAAACAGGTGGAGCTAGCAAACAAGATGGCGGCTGGCGATAGACAGCGGAATTTGCAGCCACTTCCTGTTACCAAAGCGCTAACAGACATCTTGTAAACATTTCGGTTTTTTTTTTATCAAGGTTAACAAACGACAATTTTTTGCTGTTAAAAAACGGGGATTAAAATTAAAAATAACCATCAATAAAAACATTTTTAAAAAAAAATAAATAATTGAAATATTACCAAAATTCTAAAAATAAGTACCATTTTTTGTTTGTTCGATGTTGGCAAAGTAAGCGACCCTTTTGCAAGATGCTAGACATTTAAATAAACAGTCCAAGACAGCTGCCTAAGGAACTCTTAATTTACATCCTCATTCCATCATCAAAATATTTTCGTTTCCACTAACTTAACAGTTCATAACCAACACATTACACCAACTTAAACTTAACACAACTCCTTACTTTTCCTTTTTACAATCAATACGACTCAAAGTAACACTTAGTTTCATTGCCTATCAAGCTATTTTTTTACAGTCATTTTGTTTTTTAACGTATAAGAGAAACAATCTTGTCTTATTTGTTGAAGAATTTCCAACAACAAAAAGTAGTATAACGTGGAGAGGCATTCAATGAAAGAATAGAAGCGTCGTCATTCAAGACCTGCAGTGAAAAATAAATAAATAAAATAATAATAAAAAAACTAAAATGTCTGCCGATGACAGCATCCAATAGAAACCTCCAGAACGTTTTGCTTTAATAAAAGAAATGTCTGCTGCGAAAGAGAAGATTTCATCGATTTTAAGAAGAGAAATTCAAAACCCGTAGTTTTTTTCTCTTTCACTTTTCCTTTAACAAAAACTCCTCCTCTTCCGCCACTTTCATCGTCTTATAAAAACCGTTATACTCAACTACAAAATCCTCTCCTTTTCACTACTTTTAAGTGATGAAATTTCAAACTTTTGTACACCAAAGATAAAACCACTATACGGTCTAGACAGACCTAAAAGCAATTACGGTACACTGTTTGTCTAACTTCAACAAATACGGAACAATATTTGACGTACGTATAGTTTTAGAGAATGTTGTTTTGTCGGAATTTCTACTATCAATTAATCTTATGTTTCATATTGTTTATATAAAGTACGGATTTCTTTAGGACTACTTGTAAAACTTCCTATTTTGCAGGGACTGCTGTAACATTTTGTGTAAACAGTCCATTAAAACTGCTGTTTAAGCAAACTTTTTATGTAAACTGCTGTCATATACAAATATACTGTATGTAGGCCTACATACATGATAAAAAAATAATCTGTTTTTTATTTCTGCATTTTTTGATTTATGAAAATTAAAACTTGTTTGAGTAATATAGATATTCAATTTATGCGTGTTTTTAATGATTCCATTTTTGTTTCTGCAATTTTCGATTTATTTTTTTTATGCGATTTCGATTTATGCGTTGTTTGATACATTGGACATTGGACCTTGGACGAACACTATGGTGTTCGGTATCGTGAACACGATAGTATTCGTCTAAGATTGGACTAAGCAATATATTTTCATAAACGCTTGTAGATGGCAGTATACGTTCAATTCCCAGCTCACTCACTCACTCACGGACTCACAATGAAGCTAATATAACGAATATAATAAATAATTGTGAAAATGAATAGTATCAAAAGTTGTTCCAAAATTGTTAGCTAGTATAGCTAGCTTATTTAAATTTCTTAAATGCAAATTCTACTAATAGGTAACCCGTGCTATAGCACGTGGAAATATTGTTCTCTTTGTTTACACTTACATTGTTATGGTTTTCTTTGCGTAATGCGACTTGTAGTCATGGAAACATTTTTGCACAAACAGAGGCATACTTGCCTATAATTCGCATAACTCGCATAACTATCAATAAAGTAATAAACGTCTTGCTGCAAACATTCGATTCACCTAGGAATATGATTGTTACGCATTTCCCGAATGCTCGCAACAATGTTTAGTTCCTGAAAATCGAAGGACAAATTAAGAAACCTCATTTTTCGATTGTAAACAATTGCATTTGCCAAAGCAAGATTTAAACACTCGATCATGTGCCTAAATAAATTTTTAAATAAACAAATAACAGTATTGGCAAAGAACACTGTAAGAGAACGTTGGGAGTGGCAAAATAATGAATAATGTTAAAATGATAGCTAAAAACAAAATCAATTAAGTAAAAAACAAATTCCTTTTAAGGTATAGGTTTTTGTTAGACCTCTATGGTGTAACGCCGTTTCGTAATGTTCTAAATTTAAACATTGATTTACGGGCTTATGGAATAAGCTGCTATTCTATTTGGCTTTAAAACAACATTTGCCTATTTTCAAATGAGAGAGAGAGACCATGTTGACGCGGAGACCGGGATGAAGAAGGGATCCTTTTTCGTTTCTCAAGTTAAATATTGTTGCATTTGTTATTTCTTTCGTCCCCCCTGTTTACTTTCTTAGAACGTCATGTTTACTGAGCCTTTGCCTCGTTTTTCTCTCCACCCACGCAATTGCATTTGCCAAAATAAACCAACCCTAAACCCAACACATCCAAATCCTAACGCAACTGGGTTAGAACTTTCAACCCAGACGACGTGTCTTTCTTACATAAGCCTCGGAAAAAGTTTCCAGTTACAAAACAACTCACCACCACTGGTAAACATAAAATCACATTATTCAGAAAAAACAATGATCTTGAGAAAAGAAAAAGAAAATTAAAATATAATAATAAAAAAAAAGTGAATAATATCAAATGTAAAAACAAAAGGGTTTTGAAAATAATGGCAACCACACCCAGTTTGTACGCCCTTGAACGAGGAGTCAAGGGGGTTCATTATCGATTACTTTCGCACACAAAGGAATCCCTTTGAAAAGGTTACTAAACGCGCATAGCCTCTTCGTTACTTTTCCTAAAACTATAAAATCCCATCACTTTACACTACTTGATTTTTACAGCACTCCTTTTAAAACCCAATTTAAGCTAATTTCACATTGTCTCACGAGACCTTAGTGTAACTTTTTAAGCCGTTTGTTAAAAAACGGTTTAACATTACGTCAGTTGAAAATGTGAAAGCATATTCAGAACATACAAGGTGTTTGTTAGTTTTCAAATATGGTATCGTTTTCACTGAAATACCATTTTTAATTCGAAAATACTCCAATAAATGACATTAAACTATTTTATTTTCTAAATATTTTTGTCACTGTTGATAAAAATGACTTTTTTTATTATACAGTAAAAAGTACATTAAAATGCTTTTTAAGTACCGGTGTAGATTTTATATACTGTTATATACAGATAGACTGTTCTGTATGTGGGTTACATACATAATGCAAAAAATTTATTTTTGATTTCTGAGTGTTTTAATTTGTGCAATTTTTGAGTAATTCGGTATTCAATTCATACCTGTTTCGAGTCCTTTCATGTTTTGGTTTCTGCAAGTTTCGATTGATGCGAATTTCGATTTATGCGAATTTAAATTCATGCGATCGTCGAGTCATTCGACATTTGATTTGTGCGAATTTTGAGCAATTTGCAATTTTCTAATTTCAATTCAATTTTCGATTTATTTATTTATATATGCGATTATTTTATTTTTTATTATTTTTTTTATTTCATTAAGCGATCACCTGGATCGAAGGTTAACAAACAGTCATTCAACAAAATAGAATTAACAATATGATCAGTGACAATACAATAAACTCTTTCGGTAAACCAAAGACAGAAATACCCTGTTTGATTAAAGGTTCCACAGAACATGTTTGTATATTTTTTTATCTAGTTTTTTAAAAGATTGATGGCCGTGTTCTTCATTAATTGTGGCCATTTTTCTTATGCGGGTAGGGAGAAGATTCCATGTTTCATAAGAGTTGTATGGGTATGAACTGAATAACTTTGTATTTATTTCTGTAGTAAAGTGATTTTATGGTTTTTGATTTGTGCGAAGGACTTATGCGGTTCTCGTTTTATGCGTTTTTTTTATACAGTAGGCTATACATTATATTCTCATAAACGATTGCAAATGGAAGTTCAATTTCCAACTCTCTCAATCACAAACTCACTCACAAGTGAAGCTAATAAACAATACAAAAACCTTTTATTTTCCATGAAGACCAAAAGGTCAGTCACTAGCTTATATAGTTACCTCCCCCCCCCCAAAAAAAAGAATTAACCACTAGCAAGATTTATTTGTATGCCATTGTACATTAACGTCAAATTCATTGTCTTTTATATGTAAACGAATTAACCTTAACCCAGTAAATGGTGGTTGACAACTGATGCATTTTAATTTGTTTTTTCAGACTAGGAAATAATAAAAATTATAAATAATCCCGTGTACTTTTTACGAATAGCTTGAATTATTTTTAAACTACCCCCATAAAGATGAAACTCCTTCACTTTTAATAAGATATCAAATACTCCAAAATTAAACGTCAAACTGTCACGTAGTGACATATATTTAGAAATTCAGCAGATAACCTATATTTTTGTATAAATATAGCCTTTGAAAATCCCAAAGCAGCAGCGGTAGAAACGTGCTTTATCCATCTTAAGCTCAATCTCGGTGTCATTTCTAGTCAATGACATGTCGTGCAACGTAATAAACAATGCAAGCGTAACTAAATTGGCCTTCTAATAAGCTCCGCCCACGTCAAGCTTATCTGTGATCAGATCCGCTCATCAAAAACCATGTTGATATGTGTGTCGCGTGTGTGTGTGTGGCGAAAAAGGAAGAAGGGGGTGATCCATCCTAATTTCCTACTCGAAATACCCATTAAAACCCCTCGATATTAAAATGCATCTCCAAGTGACCCCTTCCTGCTCTGTTGTTTTTTGTTTTGTTTTTTTACTTCTTCCGATCGATCAAAAGGATATCATAAAAAAAATGTGCAAATACGATTTTGAAAAATAATGACCTCGTCGTTGCAATAAGGTGGAAAAAAAGTTCCTTTTTACGCATGGTCACGCAATTGAGTTTGTTTTGATATAACCATCGATTGGTTTTCGAATTAAACAAAAAAGGGATACCTGTTTACGTTATTTGAAAATTGGACACTATTTTTAAAGTGATTAACAAATCCAATGTTTTTTCAAGGACTATTTTTATGCATAAAATTAAAATACGACCACGTGAAAAGTCAATTTATGTGTAAAAAAAATCACCTTTTGTTTAAAAATAGCACAGATCTCGATTTTTGCAAAGATTGCATTCTGTAAAGCGAATTAAAAATCGCATATATCGAAATTCTCATAAAATGGAACAACTGCAGCGAACAATTCATTGCACGTGAAATGGCATAAAAAATATTTAAATACATTTTCTTTCTCTGTATTTATCTCTTACTTTCTATAATCCTTAGGTATTTATCCCAATGGGATGTGACATTGGAAAATAAAATAAATAAATGAATAAATTTCATTAGTGGTTACATTTTTTTTTTTTGTTAAAAATTAATTTTCGACTATAGATTGGTGGTTGACTTTTTTAAACGATACTAAGTACGATATGCGAATGGTAATCCGAATTACAATTCACACAACTTTCCGATAAATCGAACTAGCACATATCGCATAAAGAATATTATCGTGTTCTTTGTGCATCATCATCTCACAAAATCGTACAATAGCGATATTTTGTCGTACGCAAAGAGTATTTCTAATACGACGAGATAATAGCGAATTTTCATCTATAAAACACGCAAAACCTACAACTTCATGTATAATGAAAATAATCGATTGGGGGGGGGGAGGTCGGGTAAGTGACTTTGCATTGTTGCAATACAAAAATAGTATCCGTTGAATATTTTACACACTTTCCACGTAACTCTCGATTTTGCAGAAGAACAAAAGAAAACGGAAGTTTAAAACATCAAAGTGCTCTTTGCCAAAAAATACAGATACTGTACTATCATCAGTCCTGAGATTCTTGGCGTGTGCGTGGGTGGCACCAACTCATGATCGATGCCATCCAGTCGTCGTCGTTTTCTCTAGCATTTTTTGACTGGGTGTCACCCGTCTGAACAATGACCTCCTCGGATCCTTTTTTATTTTCGATTTCGTGTGTGTGTGTGTGTGTGAAACGCAAGATGGCATTTGACAGCCTCATTTTACAAACATGAAAGACCTATCTTAGATGCGAGAGCGAAATATTCAACCATCTCGTACATCCAGTATCATAAGCGATTCGAAGCGATTGCCAATGGCGACGACACTAAAGCAATAAGGGCTATATCCTCTCAATGAAAAAGAAGGAATGTCTTTCGATGGCACTTCCAAACCCTGGCATCGAGTGCAATGAAAGAGCAATAAGGCACTTCACATGTTAAGAACACACATACGATTTATAACTGTGTGAGTTGAATTTTTATATTCGGATCTGTTCTATAACTTTTTTTTTTTAGAATAATAATTAAATATTCAAACAAGTGACACGTCTTTGCTTTGAATACTGCTGCACACTAATGAATTTTATATACTGTAAATTTTAGTAGTTCTTTAAGTTAGAATTTATTGCATAAGCTAATAAATAGCTCGTCAAAAGTGACGGGTGAGTTATTTTATTTTATTATCCAGTATTTTATTCGTTGTTTTAACTCATGTTGCTGGGCAATATTTTTTTCCTACTTTCTAATAATCATTACCATGAACTGCCGAGGACCAATATTCCGAAAGCAATAACCCGAAACATGTTCAGTTTAAATACAGCAAAATATGAAAACCAAAAAAAAAAATAATAACAGTTGTATGATTATGAATGGTCCAAGGATACATTTTAGTTATGTTGATACGGAATGAAATATTCGTTTTCTATGCTTATATAATATACAATATCTTTTATTCCGATATTCACATGGCACAGATTATACACGTCTATGACTACAAATTCTATGATCAGAGCGACCTACCTACTATTCTGTATCGGAACGTTTGAGACAACCCATCTCAGATGAAAGCCACGCTTCGAGACAATCCGATTGGATATTACCAAGGAAACCGAAGATCTAATAATTTAACTTTCAGATAAATCTAATACAAAACAACTAGTACAGCTTTCACGTTTCACATTATACGCTCAATAATTGCCCAGTTTAAAAATGATCCTAATGTAGGACGATTCTATTCGTTCTGCCTATTGATTTAAATGACTAATTGAAACCTTTAACTTAACCTGTCTTACCGCGAACAGCAAGAATCGACCGAAATAGTAAAACACTAACAGTAAATGGTACTCGTAGTACTATTAGAATACGTATACACGTAAAAAATCATTGACTTTAGTATACTTTCAATACACAAATATTACATGTTTTACATAGTGTACACATGTACTTTTTATACTCTTTACTATTTATATTATAGTGCACACAGTATACAAATGTACTTTTTATACTCTTTATATTAGCTTCACTTGTGAGTGAGTTTGTGAGCTGGGAATTTAACGTATACTGCCATCTAGTCATTTATGAGAATATACTGTATAGAATAATATACTGTAAATGTACCAATGCACCAAAAAACGCTTAAACGAGAACCGCATAAATCAAAAAAATCGCATGAGTCCAATGTAAAAAAATCGCATATATAATTAAATAAATCGAAACATGCAAAAATCAAAAATAAATTGATGTTTTTGCATCATGTATGTAGCCTACACGCAATATATCTGTATATGATAATAGGGTACATTAAGAATATGCTTTGAAAGCATTTTTAATGTACTTGTTACATTACATGCTATAAGCTAGTAAAATTTCCAGACACGGTACTGGTGGTTTAGTTTCTACCCCTACACATCCTGCTAAAAAAATAAATTGACAGCACAGCACTAAAAGTTTGGTTCACACCATACATCATCATCATCGACTTTTTCATTCATCCTTGTAATTTTGTGGGGTCCATAATAACTCACTTTCAAAAGCACAATTCCACGTGGGGGTTGAACTCATCTCCACCTTTTTCGTGTCCGGGTCCCCGTCCAGACACAGCTGATCGATTCCCAGCAGCTGCCAATGGTGTTGGAACCATAGCCTTTTCAACGTGTGGACCATGTTCCCGCCACCGACATCCGTGTTAACGACTTTACCTTCACTTTGCACCATATCCCTAAATTTTTACGAGTTGCTGCATCGCAATTTGGACCATGTCATTGTATATCTAGATAAATATATATACACACACACATACCACTCCCCTAAAATCCAGGGGGCATCTAAAACAACGTGTCGTTCATTCTATCGATTCGAGTTGTTGCCAACACACACTAAACTGAGGAAATCAAAGCCACCCTTAATCCCTTTCAAGGCTTACGAATCAAGTTCTTCCGACGATATTTGCAAGACGAAAAAAAATGAATGAGATTTTTCGCTCGAGAGGATGCTCAGGGTTAATTAAAAATATGGGGGGAAAATTAACTAATTTAGATAAAACCAGCAGCTGACGTGGAAGAATATTTTCTTATACTCTTTGCTTTTTGAAACACGCTGATCCATCATCATTATCATTATGAGTCTCAGGTGTGTGGATTTAAAGTCCAGGGCTGAAACCTATCTCTTTAACGATGGTCATTTAATGTGACAGCACGTATTGTTTAACCACAACAATATTATAATAACAGGTTACACTTTCTGTATACTTACAGTATGCTTTTTACATACACGTCCGCCTACATTTTGCGATGTTTAAGTTTAATATTTTGGTTCACAAAACGTAAAATCAGATATTAATTCATTACACGACCATTATCAGTTATCACGCGTGTAGCTTTTTGGATGGACACGAAAGTATCACCATATGGATATAGACGAAATCATGCGTATTTTGAATGGTCAGAATCCTGCATAAATGATATTCTAAATTTACGAACAACCAAAACGATTCTACTGTCAAACAATTCAAAAGTGAGATGACAACTACACAATATGAATCATAAACCATACGATACGACAAATGCATTAAAAACATGTGCAAAGAAACTCGATATTGAACGAATGAATCAAACTATCTATCGGTAGTAAGTGGTGTTCAAGTGTGATTAAGGGTCAAAACAAATCGCAGTGGACCATTTTTTTTGACGTCTAGGCTTTTATCAAAATGAAGTTAGTGCTGTTTACGTTGTTGTTTAGTCGACTTGATTCGATAATCCACGACCTCCAATCACCTGACCCTTCTGATCACGTGACAACACGATAACGAGATGCTCGACCACTCGTTAAGGTTGGATGTTGGTGATACAATTCTCCGGAGAAAATTTAATTTTCCTCGAACCTGACATGTCTAGTCAATCAGAAACGATGAATGATAAACGGATGGAAACGTGAAGATAAAAAAAAAGAGGGATGTTTTCGTCAAAAGAAACGAGGGGTTAAGTCATGCATAAAGAATTATGAAATGACATGCCATATCAATTTTCAACGTGAACATTGATTTTTTTATCCCTAAGAAAATAATAGAAAAAGATTATGATGACGAAAAAAAAACACGCTTATCCCGAGGCTTCGACGAGTTTTCAGAAGACAAAAATTCTCAACCAAATTACTATAGTGTCAATCGATAAAATTCCAACTTTGCAATTCAATATCATTCTCTTTTCCATCGCCCAGAAATAAATTAAAACAAGTGGAGATCACGGTAGTCCCTGAAGATGTCATAAATGTAAGTCTGTAGCGCAATTCAATTCTGTTTCAGTCACATGACCAGGTAATCAGCCGAGATGGTAATCTAACAAAAAGCAGCAACTACACTTTTAACTTATTATAACGTTTGTTAGAACACAGGTAGCCATAGGTAACCATAGAAATATGGCTACCAAACATTTTACTCGTTAATTTGTCAAGCATTATTGTTTATTCATTTTCATAGTAAAAAAGCAGAAAAAAAGTGATTCTCGACACACAAACCCTGATTAATTCAACGAAAATGAATTGAAACGAGAAAAAATAAAGAGTTTTCGGGAAAAATCCCCGAAACTCATTACTTTCTAGATGATGAGCTGAAAGCATTCGAACCATGCAATAATAGCAATATCACAAGCTAATGGTGGAGTCTTCGCCAACCCCTTACTACTAATGTTAATCACGTTTCCTTTCGAGATGGAAAAATCTTGTTAGCGAAAAAAAGGACAAAAGAAGAGTGGATATTAATGAACGCAACCCCAAAACTTCATACTTTTTTTTTAAAAAAATGACATATTGATAATCTCTTCCCCTATTTTTACTGTACTCAGAAAATCAACAATTTCTACTTTAAACTAAAGAAAAAAATTTCATCAAATAAAAGAAAAACCCAATTAGGTTAACAATAGAGAAAGCTATATATATAAAAATGAAAAATGAAAAGTTGATGAAAAGTCGAAAAGCCACGAACAGACGACCTTGGTGTGGGAAACTTTTTTCGCTGTCCATCTTTCATGCGATTATCCAGCAGCTCTTTAACACCCTCGAGCGAGTTAGAGCATGGTCGTTGGTTGCAGTGTCGCTATTAACCCTTTCTGGCCACAAGCCAAACACGAGCCAAGAACCATCAGTGAACGCGTCCGCTGGCACCCATCAGCGCACAAAAGTTAGAACCAACACCACAATGAAACTGAGCATTGCAGCTTCGACCAATTACGGAAGTTTCTCGCCTTCGTTATGGATTAACGTAAAACAACAACAATAATAATAATACTAGTGGAAGTCTATCTGGTCTCAACAAGGCAGGATTCATTTTTTAAAACAAAAGCTTCACGGTAGGTCTTTGTTGTTGTTTCGAGTTTTGTTATGAACCGAGAATTGGTGAACATCGCTGTAATGTTTGCAGGCCACGTGCGATTTCAAACTTTTCTTAACGGTTTGATAGGCGTGCCACACACGGAGACAAAGAAAGAAAGAAAGTCACAGTTGTTTCTACACAAAGAAGGCATAACTTCTCACGTACTCGTAACTACTCACTAAAGTATTAATGCGAAGTGATTTCCCATAAAACTGAGACAAATATATCTAAGTCTATCTGCTTAAAACCTGTCATCCAACTTATTTTGAAAGTTTGTTGAATTTTGAAAACCACTCGAAAATTATTGTAGACTATAGACTTTATTCAAAGTCTGTCAAATACAGTAGTCTGTCAATTTTCTTCAATATTATTGCAAATATTCTGTTGTAAAAATATATTGTCGAAATTCTTACAAAAATAGTCCCTAAAGCTACATTGTCAACATTTTTGCACGTTCTTGCAAATTAAAAAAAAAAAGGTTTGAAATAACCTGCATAAACCTGGAAACCACTGAATCCTTAACCGCGCAACCCAGAAAACACTTTGATCGCTTTTATGTGAAAAAAATTCATGACTCGTGCCCGACTGAGGTCAGGCAGTCACCAATTCAATCACCATCCCCAACGTTCTAATGATACCCAATGATACCTTAGCAACATTAATATACGGAAAATAAATTCTTTGTGATCAATAAAATCACAGTGTGTTACTTTAATCCACATAAAAATAAGAATCACAGCAAATATTCATTACATAATATCCCTAGGATCATTACAAAATATTACTTCAAGAATCGGACACCAGAACCACTTGTCAATCTTGGATTACAAATACCACCACATCCATTGCTAGTTGAACATCATTACACAAAACAGCGTAAATCAAATAACCACGAAGTAAATGCTTATGAATGAAGAAATAAAAATGAAACAAAATAGGGGGTTACTCACTCTGTTTGATTATTCTCGAAGATGAGTTCGCCTTCCTGGGCGTCGAAATGCTTGCCAGCGTGCGCCGTGCCATCCTCAGTGCGGTAGGGCAGGACGACTCGGCCACGCGCCCCGCTGAATCGCGAGACCTTGAGTTGATATTCGCCGATTGTTTCGGGGATTTCGAACTCTCGTTGTAGGAAGCTGAAGATACCTCCATGGTCGTCGTCAAGAATCATAACGGTGGCTAATGATGGACTGACCAGTTGCACTGGTGCTGTCGTACCTTGCGGTACGGGCACTTCGGTGCCATCCGGTTCGCAAATGCGGATGTTGCTTAGTCGTACGTAGAAGTGCTCGTCCTCCTCGAACACGTCGTCGTCAATGACACTTAACTGAAACTGCTTCTCGGTCTCACCACGCCCGAACACTAATGTTCCCTGGGCATAGACGTAGTCCGAACCGGCATTGGCGGTGCCGTCTTCGGTGCGGTAATCCACGAATACGGTTCGCTCCAAATCGCCACCTTCGCGCACCACTGTCACGTCGAACTCGCCCACGTTTTCCATCACCGTGTAATGACCTGGTTCGAAAAAGATCCGGGTGATGTGATCGTCCGGTTTTCGATCTTGTTTGGCGAGATCCTGCTCACTCTCCACCTGAAAAGCAAAACCGGAAAATGAGTTCACGTATCAATTGGCATGTTCGCAACGTGTTTAAATACTGTGCCTAATGTTCAATATTACGTTGAATTTAGCAACCTACGAAAAAACGGTTAAAAAAAACTGTCTTGAACCAATTGGTAGGGTGATCCGAATTATCCGAGTGCCGTTCATTGATTCGCCAATCCTACTGGGTAATGAAAGTGATAAAGAGAGAACTCACCTTTTCTTGTTTACGTTTGAGCACGTTCCCGCCGCCCGTGAGCTTGCGAGTGGCTTGGATGCGGTAGAAGGCGCGACTCTTGGATCCCCTGTTGACGATCTCTTCCCTAGCCATGTTTTCCAGGGTTTCCATGTCGCAATTTGGGTTCTTCTGGCGAAGTTCGCGCAAAATGTTAATGTATTCTCGCCTGTGCTCCTCGAATTCGAGCATTTCAGGGGAAGCGTCGTCGTCGAAGATTTTAAGGCCCGAGTCACCAGGCACGTGGTTGGCCGCCTTGGAGCCCAGCTCCATATCGTGCCCTTGGCCACCCTCGCCCTCGACGATGACGCCACGCTTGTTCATTCGATATTTCTTGGACAGGTACTTGTAGATAAGGAACCGTCGATCTGCAATGTACGCCGTCACCACAGTGGCCGGAAAGAAGAAAAAGGTGAGCAGCGCTTCCCACACTTCGATGATTCCCGGAGAAATTACTTGTAAGATAAAGTACAACCACACGTAGGCGAAAATACTCCACGTGGCCGTGATGAAGAACACGCGTAGATGTTTCACGCGTCTGTTCTGGTTGCTAGGCACCACGTACACGCACAAGGCAATGATGACGAACAGATTGAACGCGGCACTACCGACTATCGTGCCGGGCCCCAGCTCGCCAGCTTGAAAATGAGAGCCAGAGATCTCAATGATGGACAACAGGATCTCCGGCGCGGACGAACCCAACGCCATCAGAGTCAGGTTAGCTACGGTCTCGTTCCATACCCGCACTACGACGGTCTGCGTTTCCCCCTTTGGCCGTTTGATGGTGATTTCCTTTTCCTGAGACGTGATCACTTCGATGGCAGCCATGAAACGGTCCGCCACAATCGACACCCCCACAAACAGATAGCTGAGGCAGATAAAGTACAACACACCACGAGCGACCCGGTCTCCGACACTTAGGTTGTGGTCGGGCAACCACCTGGGGATGATCAAACCTTCCTTGCAAATTACAGTATGGTTACCCTTATCCCTGGCCTCGCTCAAAGACACTGAGCAAGCCCAGGTCACCAAAATCAACACCAACTTTGTGCACGTGCCCGACATGGTGGACTTTTCTTAAGGGTTTTGATTGACAATCGAAAAAACTTGACGCACTGGGTCGTCTTTTCGGAAGTCAAAACGGGTTTTCTAGAGATGTCACTAGCTCTTCGTCAGACAAGTGTCGCAATCTTCTCGAGCAACGACGCGACGACAATGTCTCCTCGTTGTCGTCATGGTTATGATGCGGAGCTAAGGGGTGGAGTGTAAACGCCGGACCAGAGAACGAAGCAATCAGCCACAACTCTGTTGAATAAATAAAAATATGAAACATTAACGCTAATCGCAGCAGGAATCACCATCACTCTACATAAAGTTATCCAAAAACATAAATTACGACACGAGTTTCAGTCGTGACACCACGTCTAGCCTTCATACAATGTTTGCTTTACAGTTTGGTTTAGTTAAAACATTATTGGTTTACCGTGTACGACCATTCGAGTTTAAAGTCGTCATTGCGACAAGACATGGTTATGGCTTTCGTATCAACAAGATTACAACCTTTTCCAACGACGACGTAAACAGTGGCAACACCATATGCGAGGTAAAAGCACCACTTATGATCACAATCTTATTTGATTGGACCTTAAACTTTTCCAACTTTTTTAATCCCCTAAAGCGAACCTTTCAATTTCTGTCAAGTTTCACGCTTCTTGGGATGGTGATAAACGTTACAGTTAATTGCACCAATTTCCCTTTAACCAATTTGGCGCGTGACAACGTCGAAACGTGTGTCATCCTGCGTCTCCTTTTTCGCGGTCACAACTTGTGACAAATTCATAATTCTGTAAAGTGAAGCTGATTGAAAATTCATAGCCGATGGGAATTGTGGGTACAGAATTAGCACCCCCGCCTCACCACCACTTGGCACGTAACCACTGTTCAACCTACACCATTCATGAACCTGTCACGAGGACCCGACTTCCGTTAAGGGCTTGATCAATTTTGCAAGGTAAGTGCCTGGAATTAAAGAGAAAGTCTGCGGTCGGCAAAATCTTTCAACTTTCTTCTTAAGACTTTTCACTTTTTTTTGACCACCTGAAAAAGACTTTCCCTGCACAACGCACATGCGCTTGGAGAAAATCAGTTTTAACATACGGAACTTTCTTCCATGAAAATGTAAACACACACGCATACTCGTTCGATGAACACAAACTTTTGATTCCAGAGAATAGAACGTGTTAAAGTAGATTAAGAATAAATACCGAATACAGAGTTCGTTCGACTAAGATAAATATCACGAGCGATACTTCAAATTAATCGTCTAATCAATTTTGCATTAATAATTAATACGCATTTTAAATGTTACCAAATATGAAAATTGATTCGTATTTGCATGCAAGTATCAGTTACAAATATATTTACAAGATAAAAAATTGAAATTAAAACATAACTGTGTAATGATAAAATAAAATAAATAATAAATAACTTACACATTCATAAAAGTGTAAAGCCCATTTTGCACGTCAAACTTTTTATTCAAATTCCATCGATTCAAACTATTTTTCTGGCATCATCATTCATCATACACACGTTCGGGTGCGTTTTCATGTTTTAGGTCAAATAACGAAATACAAACACAACGAAAGCACTGAAACCCGTCCGAATGTGTGTATGACGTAATGAACTTAAAACTTGTTTTTAACAATGTTAACAGAAAAAAGCCTATTTTATAACATTTTGTGAATCCAACATCGAGTATTTAAAATATCAAGTTAACCAATGAAATTCGTGCGGTTTTGGAAATTACCAATAAAATCAATGCGTTTATGGGGTCACCAATAAAGTTAGTAAGTCTTTCAAGAAACAACAAAGTGTTTCAAAGATAAACAATGAAAATTGTGCGGTTAAACTTTTCATTCGCAAGGAGAAACCCTTAAAATACAGTTTAAAATCGCACGAACTAATAAGTTCATTGACAACTACCACACGAATTATATTAGTTACCAAGCAAATGAACATATTAATCATTTTTAATAAAAATGAAACAATAATATAGGAATATGTTTTCCTTTTTACTTTTTCCAGAAAAAAAAATTTCCTTAAAAAAATCCTAATTCTACGAAAACTAAATTAAGTAAAGAAAATACAGTAAAAAGGCTTACATTTCGTTGGTTTATATAGTTATAGTCAATTGAGGGTTGTAAACATGGTTTTATTTGCTCGTCATAACAAAGTCCTAAGATTGGGCGCAAACAAAACTAGCCTTTTATGGACTCCAATTACCCATCGAGGTAATTTGGCGAAACCTATAATTCTGTCATTAAAAGTTCAACGAAAGGCGAACCGTGGACACGAGAGCGAGCTAATCACCGCGTGGAATTATTAGCAATCATGTCCACTGGCCAATTAGTTTTAGAAATCATCATCGACATCCATGACTACTATTAGTCCAGATTTTAGACTCATTAATCTTTTGTTTAAATTATGTCATTTACATTCCACCTAGTAGAGGAAAACACCAAAGTTTCGACAAGAGACCAAAAGATCTTCAAGAGGCAAAACAAAGTTGGGGAAAAAAACGCTCTGAAAGGATGTCAAAGAACAAGACAACACACACACACAAGATGGTCGAAAAACCGATCAATCTTGGTAAAAGATCCTTTGGAAAAGTCAACTCGAGAAAATCGTTTTCGAAAAGACACAATGGAAAATGGCACGACACTCTTTACATTACCAAATGTAAAGTCTTTCAACTTGTCGATGAACGTACCACGTACTTTTTACCCTACGAAATACTTGTCAAACTTCAATGCAGTTGTCAAGTTCAGATATAATATTAGCCCAAGCTCTTACATTTTACGAAATGTAAGATCAATTCTTGTCATTTCCTAAACAAAATGTAAACACGTTATAATTCTAGGAGACCAACATTGTCGACATAAAGACTTAAGACATTTCCACATTGGCGACAAAAGAGCTTAATTGTCAGCTTTACTTTCACATTTATCATACTTAAAAGCAAAAATCTTAGTCTTTAAGTAGAAAATCTGTCCATATTTCAAACACATTATACCTTTTGAAGACCAAAGATAAGAGTCGATAAAATCTGTTAAGACATTCCTCTTTTCTAACAGAATACACCAAACAAATTTAACAACGAAATGTTATAAACATCTAAGAACTAAAGCAGAATTTTGAACATATTCTTTTTAAAAACGAAAAAAAAATAGACGCGAAAACGTTTTAAGACATTTCCACATTCTTAGAAAAAACACGCCACAAATTTTTTACTGGAATCTTGAAAACACGCAAAAACTAAAAGGAAATTTAATTTATAACCAAACCATTTGTATCTTTTATGTTTCGAGTAAACACGGATTTACATATCGTGTCTTTGCATGTCAGCACAGGCTAAAAAGGTTCTTAGTAAAATCTTGTTGACTTACGACAACCATCATTGCCGTAATGTCTTTTCGTTCGAAAAAGCGTATTTTTGTTTGCTTTTTTTCTTCCAAATTTTCGAGTGTATAATGAATCACTTTTAATACCGGGATGTTTCATTTAATCATGAATGATGAAACATTGACAAAACTAAAGCTTATATTATGCACGTAGAAGCGTCGCAATTTCTTAGAATAGTGAACCATCATTACATATCATTTGCAATTTACCTAGTCATCAAACACTAATGTTCTATGTATCATTTACTGTTGACATAAAGCTTAAGGACTTTTTCATTGTTTCGTCGTAACAGAACAACGAGTATTCTGTTTAAAGACTTTTTTTTTCATATTTGGTCGTAACAGAACAATGTCAATTTTGAACCGTTTATTAATCGCCAAGAAGCATAATAGTCTGGCGATTAGAGAATTAAATCAGTAAATTTTAATATTCTGAAAATCTCGATGTTACCGGCAATGTATATAATCCAGTACAATGCCTAGCCATTTGACAAAGTAAGAAATAACAATCTTGTTTAGGTTAGTTAATAATTATTTACGTTAAAGGTTAATTAACAACATTTTTTCTAAAAAAAACAAGCCTAAATTTAAATCTAAACTTTTGCATAACGTAACGTGAAAGTGGCTAGGCGTTTTATGCATGGCTTAGGCATTGTAAAAAAAAATACCTGAATTATATACATTGCTGGTAACAACATTTTGCTCTTACATTAATTAACTATAAATCAATTTGTACAATTTTATGCAATTTTAAACATTACTTTCAACCAACAAAATCAATTGTACATCCAATCAGAAAGTTGTGTGATAAAAAATAACAATGTCAAAAAGGTGTGTGATAAAAAATAACAAAGCTGATGTATTATCCAAGTCACCATTTTGTTTAACATTCTTGACATTACACTGTAACTTAAAGTTAAATCACACCAACAATTTCGCAGTTTAAGCACAATTTAGTAACACCAACCTTGTATGTCAAAACAACATGATAAATCGATGACAGCAGTAAATCATTTCTGTTTTTTTTTAACCCTTTAGTTACAAATGTTTCCACCAGATGGCGAGCAACAAACGCGCCTCTGGTGGTAATAAAGGAAAAATATTTTCAGGAAAAAGAAAGCAAGAAAAAAAAGGTGGGAAAAAACAAGGTTAAAAGGAGGTGCTCACCTAAAATAGCTGGAGCAATTGCTCAAAATTCCAGCCATGGGGATTCATGAATGCTTTTTTTAAACCTAACTGAATTGTTTTGTCTCAAATTTGGGCCAAAAAAAAATGACACCAAACCTCCCTCCGTTTCGCAATTAAGCATTTACTCACCAAGCCGGGAGTTTATTTTTGTCTGTTACGACAGTTAATACGAATTTTCTTTAGACAAAACGAGTACAATTTCATAGTTTTATTGTATTTTCCTACCAACAAAGTTCTTACAAAAATCTACATTAAAATTTTGTCCAAATAATTCTCCAAAAAATAGATCAACTACCGCGATATATTTAGAAATACAGTAGCTGTCACTTATTAGACTGTCATCAGTGTCGCTTTCTTTCGTTGTCGTTTTTTATTGCCTTAGATACATTACCAATCGAGCGTTTTCTTAATGTTCTTCGCAGAACTGACAAACATCAACTGAACAAGAATTCCCTGAAATGCTTTTCAGATATTTTCTTCATAAGTCATTCTTTATAAATGCATTAGCTTTAAACTATTTTCATTAACAATATATACAGTGGCATTTTTCATTATATTAAGTACCGTACATTTATTTCGTAATAAAATAGCTAACGTCTACTTAAAAGTATTTTACAGGAACTTAATGGTGCATTTCAGGTGATACTTTCTTTTAATGTTCATTATGCGAACAATTTTAATGTCCTATTTTACTAGGCATTCATCACAAACAACGCTAACAATTTAGTCATTTTGTTACCGTCGGTTATTATTAACTTTGATCATAATAAGCGACATCAGTTGTCCTACCACAATTTAAGTAAAACAGCAGTTTGGTGTTAAATATATTGCATTATAAACTATATTATCTTTTTATATTTTTCATCCTTAGAATAGATCATGTGGATATAGGTGGGCGTTGTCATTTTGCGTTCACACAAAATGGAAAGACAAATGAAATTGTAGAATGATCAAGATAATGGTGGTGACGATGATGATGATGATGATGTGAGAGTCAATCGTAGAAAAAGTAATACAATTTGGCGAGAAAAATGAAAATGCATTAAAAATTTTTTATGATGTATTGACATTAGTGTAGGATGACGTCACAACTCATACTCCCCCTCCCCCCCCCCCCCAAAAAAAAAATTCGACGTTTTACTGTTAATTAAATATTGTCATCAACCCAATTAAAAAAAGTTGTCATCATTCATCTAATATTGATTCCCAATAATTACCAAATCTAACCAATGAAAGTTCACTTTTTAAACAAAAAAAAATTCATATTTAAAGAAAACAAATGTCAAATTTATATAAAAAGTAAAGTTATTTTTTTTTTCATTACAAAAAATGAGATATAATCGACTAACATGTTTATCATCAGCTTTTTTTTCATATATACATTATTTTCACTTATCTATCAATGTTAGTTCAATATTTTGAAAGCAAGAAGACCAGCGTGTTCAAACTACTGTATTTTAGTGAAAGGTCATTAAACTGTAAAGGAAAAAATAGAACTTCAATTTTAGTTTCCTTTAATCAATAAAACACAGTCCCGCGTTCCAATACCTCTTCCTTTTAGTTTTCCTATTACCTTCATCAAATACTAACGTTCTATTTAACCTCTGAAAATTTGATTTCACATTATTATATGTACTGTGTGTCTCAATGAATTACTTATTATACATAAATATATTTCTATATTTGTATTAAAAAAGAATCTATATGGAATTTTCAATCCGATTGTTCTTGACGCACAATGACTAATCACCATTGTTGTGACGTCACACAAAATCCGATATAATTTTGAACACTACAGCCCATTATACCATAATGTAATAGTCTCAAGCCGAAACATCTGATGTATAAAAAATACAAAAACTTTGCGATAGTATTTTCATATTTACAACTGTATTGATCCCTCGATTTACAATGGGTTGGTTTTCATATAGGTTTGATATTTCACATGTAGTGATTATATTCGATTAACGATCATTGATGTTTGCTTGTCGTATTTTTATCGATTAACGTCAAATTCAACTTTTAAAGGGCTACGGGCAATATAAGGATAAGCCACACTTTTTTCAAAAAATGACTTTTTGCGTCAAAAACTGTCCCTCAGTACTGTTTCTAGCTGATTACTTATCACTTCCTGGATTTTCCAGAAAATAGCAGCATAGTATAGAAAATCACCTTGTTGCTCAGTATGGTACTCTAAGAAGTTTGTCACCAGCAAAATGGATCTCCTGTAACAATTTTTAAAATGTGGCTTATCATTATATTGCCCGAAGCCCTTCATTGGTAGAATCATCGTCAATCGAGTCATCGTTTTGTTAGTAGTATTGTTTTATAACTGAACTCGAACAAACTACTTCATTGTGAATGTCAAAGCACATTCAGCTAGGTGTACTGTAATCTATACTAGGTCAGTGAACAAGTCATCGTGACAAGTTAATAAATTCTCACACTGAAGCAATGAAACTAGTAATTGGACATCAATCCTGTCCAATAAAAAAGAGTATCTCATTCTCCATTGTAACATCCGTCATTTGATAGTTAGATTTTTAGATTCAGCTAAATACCACTTTTTACATGTCATTTGCGAGATGTTCCTGTCACGCAAAACTTTACAAAATAAACAAGTCGCAAATGACGTCACGTCCATTGAAAATGAAGAATACAACTTCTAAGTTCGATATAATTTTACATATAAAATTCGAAAAAAATAAATAAATCAAATAAGCACGAAACTCCAAGCTCGTAACACCTCGACACCATGAAATTGAAAATTTTGAATGAAGCAATAAAGAAAAATCTAAGGGCCATAGTTCGATCCCAGGCTGAAGCAAAGAAAGACTTTTTTTTTATAACTTTCGTACTTTATTAAAAATATTTTTTATAGTATGCTGAGAAATCATACATAGTAAAGAATAAACTATAAGCTGGATATCAATACGAATGCAAGCAGCGAATATCAAATGTCACTTGGCGTCCATCTCTTATTTTTTTACTAAAGATCAATAACAGCACATTGCTTAAAATACTCAAATCAGGACAATTTATTGATGAAAAAACATCGTATATTT
>JAQIWH010000821.1:0-39896 GCA_034695005.1 Cryptops parisi | reverse complement strand
TACAGTATGTATATTGTATAACCGTTTTCCAATTTTAATCATCAACACAAGCAATACAACTAAAGCCAAGTACGACTTGTACCCCCATTGTATTTATAGACATATAGGTCTACGTAAAAATGTAAATAGTCATATTTTAATCCACATATGTGTATTTGATTAATTATACTGTATTATACAGTAAGCCTATACAGTACATATGAACGTAGCAATGCACCGTACACATATACGCACACATATGTACCACTGTGATTCCGTTGTATTGTATTCAGCCCTATGGAATGAAAAATAATAAATAACACTCCCCCTGTCCCAAAATATGGTTTACATTTCTCACAGTATGTTAATTACAATTCAAAATTTATGTAATTTGCGTAATTTATCAAAATATTCTGTACAGGTTGCATTTTTTTATTTATTCATGTGCTTACCATGAGTATTTTAGATTTTTGATTTATTATACATGGTGATCTAAAAGTTAGGGCTCAAGTAGGATGTCGAGCTTTAGTGTAGCAAAAGCTGTAATATTCCATTTCTCTCTTAAACTGTTAATTATTTTGATTTTGTATGTCTACTATGTGAAGCATAATGTTTTCAAGCCATACGTTTATTATTTCAGTCACAATGAGTGTCATTTTGATTTGACATGACTCTGTCTCAAAAAAAAATAAAAATTGCAAGTTTTACCAACTAACTTACATACGAAAAAAAGGACCACATTTAGATCACTGCTATGCTATAAGTCAATAAAACGTATTATTTCCATATACTAGTTTTACATGAAATGTAAATGAAATTGTCAAAGGTAGCAATAAAATAATATAGGCAAAGCGCCAAACGTATAAAATGCGTGCTCATACGTTAGATACTCTACTACAGTAGTATACATGTTTGTTTAATAATATAATAACAAATTTGCAATTGATGGATGACTTGCATGCCAACTCCATAACTATAAACGTTTGCTCACATTAAGAAATCCATAAGCCTATTTCAAGTCATAAGCTTCGTGATGGGAAAAAAAAGAAGTTCCAAGTCGCTTGTAGACCACGTGACACAATTAAGAATGCTTTCTCCAATGCGATATCTAATCGAATGCTTCATCAGTTGTTGTTCAACAAAACAAGTTATTGGCACGCAACAACTTGCCGCAAATGGTCACAGATATGATTAAGTTAAACGCACTTCACACCACCAATACCGCATATCTTTGTGAGCACACTCGACACGCGTGAAAGTTTTTCATCTCCTCGCACTTCGCAGCAGCAAATTGTAGTCTAGCACGATTACAAAACCAGCAACACTGGTGTCATAACAAACACATTGCCCAACACATTCGGGTGGGTTGGACTGAGTAATTTCAAACAACCGACTTAAATATACCTTTCGAGTAATAAATATTTGAAGGCTGCTATTGCGATGCGACGTCTTTGGCTACCTTAGCAATTACTAAGACAGTTTTAACACTTCTCTGCACGACAAAAAAAAGAGAGACATAAAATGACTTCCAATTGCAACATTGGATTTCAACATTATTTTCAAACGGTAATATGTTATAACCTTTACCCCAATGTAAACACACAACAAGAACCTTAAAGTGATCAAATAAAACCACATGTTGACCATATTATGATAGTATATCAATATTATGATTGTAAGACACTATTAAACTTATAGGATACTATTTTACTTGGTAATAGTAAATTAGAAAAAATGAAGAATCTTTCAACTTATATTGAACATAATTGAAGGGCCTGGTGTTGAAGGTTGGTAAGTAACATTTTTACAATTTCGAGGAAACCGCGTTTAATGAGCTGAACTTACCTTACTGTCTATGGACGACTTCACATTTCTTGCACTAATAGCTTTGCACGTATTTTTGTTTTGCTCAAAATTATGCGTTAGGAAAACAGAATTTCAGCTAACAACATTCGAAAACGCTTCCAGTTCATTTTTGATAAAAAAATATTACTTAAACACCCTTTTACACTAAGTCCTTCAATTTGATTGTACAAGGCTCATAAATTTTATTTAAAGTGGATTTTTCGAGTGCTACACATTTAGAATGGTACAGATTTTTTATAACCAAATTACACAATTGATGTAAGCATATATATCTACATATATTTTACATATGTACATGTTAAGACGTTAAGTATAGACAAATCTTTCTACATGTAGTTTACTGGATACAATGTAAAAATCTTATACATACACCGGTAGTTTATCTGTGCTACGTTAAAAAGTTGTCCAAAAACGTAGTTTTTTTCTATTTACTTGTTTTATTACAAAGTACCGAAACTGATATTCTACACTGACTGAGTACAGTAATTCAGTGTTTTCCACAAACTTCAGTCAATTCGCGTAATATCTTCACACCTTTTCGCATGTAGGCCTACACGTACTACCTGTATTATTATACTATTATTTAATTAATTAAATTTTCTTTGAATAAAATAATTTTTATATTTAAAATAAATTTATTTAACAAAAAGTAATACTATATCTCTTTCATAAACACAAATCCAGCATCAGATTATTTCTGTATTATTACAGTATTTCATATAGTATTTTCTAATGCACATTTTATTCCGTGTCCAACCAATGACATGTATACCAAATACTGTGATATGACGAGATATGACAAACTGAAGAAATTCGTATTAAAACCGGCCTATCATTGTGAACACAATACCTTGGTTGACGAATAGCTTCCTCGTATTAATATTTAAATTTTTTGGGGGCATTTCCGAATAAAACTAGTCCTAGTGATTTTTCTAATTGGTTGGATGGCGATGTGGGAGGGTGGGTGAGTGAAAAAGGAAGAAGAGGTTGTGGCTTATAATTACCTTCGCAACATTGGCTGGCAAAACTAATTGCTGGAATTAGGCGTTGGATTGTTGGATAAACCTTCGTTTAAGGAACCGACCGCCCGAAGCTCGGATGACAAATGAGAGTGAGTTTATGCAGATTACATGCATTCGGCAAACGCGAAGCGCACCAGCAGCCGAGTCTAGGCTAACTGTTTTATAATTATGAAATCCGAATGAATCATGGAGCTTTTAACGTGACGGGGGCATTTTCATTTACAGCCCGGCCTCTATATAATTTCGGCCTAATAGATGCTCAACGACTGTGTACACCAATTGCACGCGCCACAACAACCCAACGCCTAACCCTATTTTTCAACACCCGCATCGCTTTTTAATACTGTTCGGCTTCCTAATTTCACAATGTCGAACATTTCAACTACGTATTACTCACTCTAAAACCTACCGACTTAATTCTCTTGATTAACACGATACGCCTGTTTCATGTGTATTTAAAAACAGCAGGTCTTCGTTGCTGCTTTAAATTTTTAAAATAATTAACAACTACCGTTAATTTAATCACTACGGTAAGCTAGTTAAATAAGCGTAACAGTTATGTGCCGTTAAACTACCATCTTTTACGCTTCTAGATATAAAGTTTAATCACCGATTTATTGTCAGTACAAGTGTCGTTTTCTTTAGTTTTATGTTTTACCAATTTTACATTTTAAATAACGTACTTCTAAAAAAAAATTAGATTTAACTTGTAAATTTTGTAATCACATTCGAGTTTTTATATTCTTTATATTAGTTTCACTTGTGAGTGAGTGAGTTGTGAGTTTCTACATACAAAAACAAGACGACTCGACGGATTTTGATGAACGAGATTTCCATGAATCCGTCTTAGAGTCGCGAGTGTCACTGCCTATATGATGTTAATGAAGCCAATATGGAGAACGTTAAATGCCAGTATATAAAGAGTATGTTTAAAAAGCATTTTTAATGTAGCCTACTTGTTTACTCTTTCGTTGATGCTCTGAAGTTGTGATAATTTCATTGTTATGCGTCTGGTTGTTCAACTACTAACTAGCTACTTGGTTCTTTAAGAAGTTGTTTTGAAATACAGTGTTACTATGTTTAAATAATGTTATTGAACAAAAACAATTAGGCTACTATATAAATATAAAACAAGTGATATCAACAAATGCTGCATATCCTTGGTTGCCTAGTGTTTTTAGATATCTAAATGTATCACACAAATGATAATTATTACTTTTCATCTTTATATACATTATAAATTACACTTTTATACGTAAATTATATATTGTTATTACTGACTTGATTATGCTGATTGTTCGTCTTACTTTTATAGTTAGTAAATATAATGTATGTCTAACAACAGCTAACAACCTAATGGACACAATCTGATCAGCATGTGCATGTCTGTCGATCACGTCAATTTTTGAAGTTGATTGTAATCAAAATAACTATACGGTACTTTTCAAAACTCAAAATAAAAATAAAACAGAAAATTGCTGGAGGAACTCGAATATACAGCGATTCATTAAAACCCACTAGAAATGTTTTCAAACATTTTTCGTCATAAGCCGTCAAAATAGTTGGGTCTTGAAACTTTCTCCATAGAAACACAGTTTATTTAAATTCCGCTTAAAAAGATTAGAGATTTTCCGCTTATGACGAATGTTGGTTGAAGGTTGTTTGTACTTGTATGTTGATTAAAATGGGGATTTTTGTATTTTGTATGCATAACTATGATAAATTTGTCACATTATAATAATGATTTAGTCACAAAAAGGATAAAATAATAACCTTTACACTTCATGAAAATGAAAAGTGTTGAAGATACCTATTGCTAAACATCACTAAGAAATGACACTTCATCATGAAAACTATTGAAAAAAATAATAACCACAGCAAGAATTATCTTTGTCAAAAAAACACAAAACACTTTGAAAATACATTAATTATTTGGTATTAAAAAATCTATGTTTAACGTCCAGTGGTTAGATTAAGCTCTCAAACTAATAAATCTAGCGCATTATTATTCCAAAACACATAAACCTTTTCAAACACATTAATTAATCATTACGATAGACTTTAAATCTACTTCACTTTCGCGTTTAAAATGATAAGTAAAACTAGTTAATGTAACGAATTATTTTATAGCCCACATATACATGTAGCCCTACAATTTTAAGTTCTGGAGTCCATGTCTCTTTCTGACCAGTCACTGAAGTTAACGTTCGTTTTTGAAGTTCCTGCTAGGATATAATGGAACTGAAGATGAATTATCATCTCCAACTGTCCCCATTGAAAGTCAGTAGTAGACAATGATTTAAATATGAGCATGGAAATGAAGTCGTTATGGATTTGTCAGTCCTGGAACATGTGACTTGGGTTGCCGACGCCGTGTGTGTGTGTGTGTTTACCCCTCGCAGAAAAGGGAGGGAGTAATTATTGATTTCACTCGCCTTGTTGCAATGTTTTCGAACGTTGCTGCCAAGGAACAAGAAGATGAAAAAGAAGAAGAAGAAAACGCGAATGCGTAAGAAAACATATTTTTATTGGCTGCTACACTCTAGTTTTCATTGATCTGAAAAACAAATAGCGCTTTTTCCCCCCTTTCGGCGCATACTCCCAAAATGCCTTTCTTTATTACATGCAACCATCTTGTGTTGTTCACGTTCGTACATTAAAGTATGCTAACTGCGATTATCCTAAACTCCGAGGCGTTGTTGTCTTTCACAAAAACCATTGTTAAGAAATGAATGAAAGAAAATTATACACCATTTTCCTCTTAGAAAAATTAGGGAGAAGAAGAGTAAGACAAGAAATAAATATTTAAAAAAAGAAGAAGAATTAATAATGATGATGATGAAGAAGAAGACCATGTTAGGTAAAGTTCCAATCTACGGTGCATGTCCATTTTCTGGATTCAGGCATCGCAAGTTTAGAAAAGAAATTATAGTGTGTGAGAACTCTACCACTACCATCAGTGTATCGAACAAAGCCAACTGATCATCCTGTTTCCAGGTGGCGCCCAGTCGAGAAGGGCCATTATACTTAGACCATAGAAGAATTTGATGGCCTTTTAATTTCCGCTATACCTCTTAATTTTCTGTACACCGAAGTTTTGTTGTTTAAAAGGTGGAGAAGAGGAAGGGCGGAGCGAAACATCCTATCGACCTTTCATTCGTGTTTTTTTATGTGCCGAAAATTGTTTTAATACCTATTATGGTAGTAAAACAAGTTCTTTCATGGTCATAAATTCGATGTAAAAACCAGAGTTGTAGATGTAGTCTAAAAAATTTTCATAATGCATATTTACATTTTAAAGTTGGTGTAGTATAGTAAAGGTACAAATTGAACGTTATGGACCTTAACCATATGTCCTTCCTTGGTTCGACTTTAACGTTATGCGTGCACAAATAGACAGAAGAGAATTATTTGTATAAAAACTTTTTGCTTTTGTGATCCATAAATTACCTACATTCAGGGTTAAAATTACACATCTTGTTTTATTGACAAAAATTAATCTAAATTTAGACCTAAGCTTGAATAATTTTCTGGAGGAAATGTTAACTAGTTGTATAGTAGAATCCGGTTATTACAATGATGGATAATGTTATCAATCGGCTATTGTTATCATAATCAATCGGTCCCAATACACTGTTTAGTGTTTTTTATTCACTGTTTAATGCTATCAGTCGGTTACTGTTATCAAAAAGCACTCGTTCCAAAGTGATAATAATAACCGCATTCCACTGTATTACCCCCAGTCAGAGTCAAAACCAGGTTTTGAAACGATTTAACTGACCGTTTCTAGACCAATTTTAGACCATTCACTTATAGCGTGCCTTCCGCCGCGCTACCTAGTTTCGTAATTAAGATCGGGTTTTTTCGAAATTCGGATTTTCAAAGTAACTTACATGATGTTATTTCATACTTTACCCAAAAAGACTAGGTATTGCAGATGCCTAGAAACCCACCACTATTTAAAAATATTTACTTAATTTTTATTTTCAAATAGTACACTACTCCTTGAATTCTTCCATAACCAAGCCTTGTATTGAAATCCCAAAGAAAAAGCAACAGCGACAACAACAAAAAATAACACACTGCGAGTCTATTTTGTAGTGTGGCTATATTTCAAGAACACATTAGGGTTGTTACGTGTTTTCTCTTTTGATAATGCATGTGAAAGATTTTTTTTCCCCCTTTTACTCCCCTTTCTCCCCATTTCTTTCTCACTCCCGTCGCCATCAAGTTTTGGGTTTTGCCCGAGTCTCGTTTTCGCTGAATGCCTAATCGAAATGTTTAAGCTGAGAAAAACCCAGCGCAGCGTAGGTAACACGAAGTTTTTAATTGCTGAGCTGCCATTTGGGGGTTTGTAGGCTCATTAACTTAATGAACTTTGAAAACGTTGCCGCTGCTACAAAGATTGACGTGTTCCTACAGCTTTTCTTGTTTGCTACCCCCTCTTTTTTTCTACTTCTTACTCCATATTTTCTCCCCACCTCTATCCTTCCCAAATGATAAATGTCAAAGAAAGGCATAATGTAGGGGCTTCTGATTTACTATTTTTTTTTCTTCATGTAACCCAAAGCGGTGTTTTTCTACTAGTAAAAATAGAGTTCTTCAAACTCCATCGAATGTTCATTTGCGTAGGAAAGATGTAAAAAAATGGCAAGAAATATAAAGCCTCATGTCACCTGCCTGAACACCTTTTCATACCCCCACACAACCTCAGTGGTTAACCACCATCAACAAAATATCGAAGAATATTCATTGTTTTATAATTTCATTACTGCAGTTAACCTGAGAATGTCAAAAGATTCCTAAAAGTATCTTACTAAGCAACTATTGAGGCTACTCGCGATTACAATATTTCATTAAACAGAAACGTGCATACGCTTAATTTATGAAGTTATTTAGTAGTTAGATTACAAAGTTGTTTAATTGAAATTTTCAATTTGATAAAGCTTATTTGGTAAATACGAATAACATGAATTGAACATAAATCGCGTAAGGTTTTACTAGACTACTAGGTAGGCTTCTTTAAAAGAACATTCAGATGTTAGTGTAACAAGTAGTTTAAATAAAAAACTACATAGCCTACATACTTTGTGATTAAAATTAATACGTAAATATCACAACTACATTATAGCAATATATTTTCATGCTATCTTAAACAATCCCTTGTCAGAAGAATGTTTATCCCTCTAGGTTATCATACAACACGAGCATAAATAGAACTATAACATGAAGTGCCTGGATGAGAAAAATAGTCCATTGTTATTTTTATGTTTCCATAACAAAATAACAATAGTGTCAATAAAATCAAATAAGAGCATGATAGAGAATAAAATAACTATTATATTTGTTTCTTCCATTTTATTTAACGATAATCCGTCAAGTTGTTATGTGTTAACCGTATTCTGAACAATATTTGACTAAACCATGAACTACAATAATTCAAGATGGTAATTATTTTTAAATTTAAAGATTTTAACCCCTCATCACTGACAGGGTCAATCATTGCTAGTAACTTTCTAAACGTAACTTTACTTTTCATTGAACGTGATTTTATTAATGAACGAACGCCTCGGATTGCAATGAACCACAAATTTTTGATAAACCTCTAAATAAAGTAGCAAAAATTTCAAGGTACCGTACTGGACACGAATATGATAAAATAATTATAACGCACAATCGGCTAAAATTTCTGAGAAGTTTGCAATTGTTTCTTATATGATAGAGTAATACAAAATTGTTACTTATCTACTCACTGCAGACTGAGTCGTTAAAACAAGACCATGTATGTCTCTCCTAAACAAGAAACAGTCGACAAATTTAATTGTCATTTTTTGTGTTAAATACCTCGAAATTAGTATGATTTGATATTTTCAACTCAAAGACATTTTGTGTGTTGCCCATCGTTGTTAAACATGTCCATCCTACCCATAAGTTTTGAAAACAATACAAAATTTGAATCCAAAATTCTATCGTTCCTAGCTCATGTTGCAACATTCGTTCATTGTGAGAGAGGCTACGTTTTAAAGACAGTGCTTTAACACAGAAAGTAATATCATATATACAGTACTGGTGTGATATTCGATATCATGTAAAGTCCATCCAAGATTTTTGGTCAGAAGAATAGTAGGTTAATCCGGATTTTTTCCTCCATATACCATATGTAAAAGAAGTCAATCTATGCTTTCTTGCGTCTTTAGGGTACGGTAGTGTACTTTGTACATGTAGTAAATGTAGTAATGTAATATCGCACAGGTACAGTTTTACAGTTGAGAGCTTGGAACTTTCTCCAACATCTTGTGTAAACAACACCTTGTTTATGATTATTTTGGTATAAACATCTTATTTATATGCATTAATTGAACTTCTGCTGATTAAATTTTACACTAAAATTAAAGCATGAATTTCAGCCCCTCAAAAGTTGTATCCATGCAATAATCGATCCGATAAATTCAACCTTAAAAATTGTCTAAAAAAATTCGACTTTTACACGAGTATATATGGTATATAGTATGGTATATAGTATAGCTCCAGTTCAGTACCTCAGAAACCGAGTCAAACATCACTTAACCAAAACATAACCGTCAATGTTTTATCGTTGCTTAATCGTTACATCTCGGTGTACGTTATATTTTAGATTCTGGTCGCCAAGTTGTGTCAAAAAATTCCGTCCAGATTACATATAGACAGTAAATTTCCTCGCTTGACGTCCTATTGGAACTGCTCCCAGAATTTCCTTTTGTTTTCTTAAGATGGGACTCTGGCCATTATACAAAAGGGAACCAAAATTATTCCCATACCGGACTGTAAATCGTAAAATGGAATAAAGGGACACGTGACACCCATCACGGATGCGTTTCCAATTTTTCATCGCCAACCACACAAAAAAAAAAGTCAACGACTATTAGTTTTAAATTTTGTGAAAACGTTTACAAAGCAACAAATTTTGGGATTTTTTCAACCGTGAACTGACATTCTCTTTAATTGTACAAATTTCTTCCGAATCTACGCAAATAAATAACACACGATTAAAAAAAAGAAGCATTTCGGTTTAATTTTCTTCAATTTTATACACCAATGTTGACGTTGTTTAAATATTTCGCTTAATGCGATGCATTTAACATTGATAAGTTTTAAAAAAAAAACCAAAATTTGGTTGTTTTCATTTTCGCAAGGCCGCGTTGAAGAAGAGGATTTATCGTTGATCTTAAGAATTAAAAAACGCAGCGGAACATCTCATTCCTTACTTAATGTAGTGTGAAGAAGTTTCTTTTGAGTGTGTTTGTTATGCGTAGTTTCCTGCTCATTTGCATGTCACAAAAGACATAGCAATTAACCCCTACACTGAACATGTAGGTTGCACTGAATTGTTATCATGTGGTAGCCTGTAACAAACATCTCTAGCGTGAACCCTTTTTTTTTGTTATTCTCTTAAGGTTTCAGCCCTATTGTTCGTTCATAACATTTACGGAAAACTTTGGGGTTGATCTTCCTACTTGTAAACAATTAAATTTCAACTCATATCCTTAATCTTTCACTTTATACACCACAAAAAACATAACATCGTTTAAACAGTGGGCGTAATTTCAGTACAGGACATTGTATAGTATCATACTTCAGTAAACTATGTACTGCATAGTAATAGTTCCGACAGACAAGTCTACAGTTAAAGTAAACTAACTGATTGACGATAAAGAAAAACGACAACTTGCAAAGAGCTTTCATCACAACGCTTAAGAAAAGTAATATGACTATGCAATAAAATTAATTATGGAAAAATAATAAATTGTATATCATTTTCTTTGCAAAAATCAATACCACTTCGTAAATACAAATCTTATTCTAAACTATACATATATTTCCTCTGTTATACATACAAAGTAGTTGTCGTTTATTCTTTGCCAGAGTTAAAAATACCGTATATTATTTTACATGCTTATGCTCTAAAAAAATCCAAATTTTAAAAACAAAACAAAACTACAGTTGATGATAAGTCTAATATTTGGTCTACAAACATATGACGAATCGAATCTGGTCCACAGATACATGAACATGACGGTCACAAATGCGCGTGCTTATGAATTTCGTTCTCTAACTTGAAAACTTTATGCAGTTACAAATAAAAATTTGCCAACATTGACTAATATGATGATATTTGTGTTTTACAGATACGCAAGAAAACGGGATGCCACGGCGCCTACGGACGGCTTACACTAATACACAACTTCTCGAACTGGAAAAAGAATTTCACTTCAATAAGTATCTGTGCCGCCCCCGCCGGATAGAGATTGCAGCATCTCTAGACCTCACTGAACGACAAGTGAAAGTGTGGTTCCAAAACCGACGGATGAAGCACAAACGCCAGACTATGGGCAAAGGCAGTGATGACGGAGCACCTGGTGGAGGGGGCAAAGGCAGTGGTAACTGTAACGACGGTGTGGACTTATGTCCTCTGAGCAGCCTGGAATCTACGGGCAAAGGGTGCAGCGACAGGAGTTTGAAGAACGACAGACCCGGAACACCGCCTTCGCCTAGCAGTTCGTGCGACAGCCAGCCTAAGCAAGAATCGAGCAATGGCAGCACGCCTTGCAAGAATGGAGTGACGGATGATTCGCAACTTACGGATCACTCGTCATCTGACAAAGTGAGTCTTGTGAATGGACTCAGTCCTGTGGCGCATGGACAACCTCCCATACCAGTAACGCCAACGTCGAGCGAAAACTCGTGTGAAACCAAGTTAGCAGCGGGACATCAGCCAAATGGCCTGTGTTCACCAATTTTGAGGGACATAACGCGCCAACCCAGTCCATCTACTCCGTTGACCAACGGAGTCTTCTCGATGGGTTCACCGCCTTCGAATTCAGCATCGCCAGTGAATTTGCCAACTGCGCGCATGGCTCAAAAACGATCAGCTCCTATGCCACAGCAGCCTGAACTGTGTTCAGCTGGAGTTGCACCTCCTAAGCGGTTTGTCGAACCTCTCGCGCAAACCTCTCAACATGGTAGTCCTCTCCACAATGGCATGGGATCATACTATCCCATGACAACGGGAGGATTTCCCACACAGACTCGTGCTCCACCACCACCTCAAAACCGCCCTTACATGTATCCTGCTTGCTCTCAGACGGTAAATGAGTATCGTCCTCAGCAACAGCCACAGTACCGTCCTTCTGGCAATGGAGCTATGACTTATCCGAGTTCTAGTCAAAGGACAGATTATTATTCGCAGGGAATACACTGCAGTGCTCCATCACGAACAGACCAAGTATCTTACACGACTCCTTTGCCTCAACAGGTTCAAACAACTATGCGCAGTAGCTCTGCGGAAGGGTATAGGACATCGCCTAGCATGCCCAGACAACCCACGCCCGCATCATGTTCCACCACGACGCAAGCACCTAGGATAAATGGATTGTACAATGGCACACCCAGTCGGCCTCCATCGCATCCACCCAACAGGGTTTATAACAGTTATGGAACTCCTAATTCCATGACCGGCAACTCCACCACGAGTGCCCAGGCTGGTGGCCCTACACCATCCTACGGGGAAGGATACATGCACAGTGGCTATGGTAACTACACGAACAACACGAACTACACGAGCTACGGAAGTGACTCGCGATTGATGAACGGTGGTGAGCAGTACTTGCAACAAGCTGGCGCACAACCGAACATGGGTGAATATGGAGGGTACTCGTACAGTAATGATGGATACTCAGCTGGGGAAACGGGATTTCCCCCTGCCACCAACGAAATGGCACCCATTCCTGAACTTCAGTCAACAGGAATGCAGGACCAGTACTTCGACGGTGGTGGACAGTTCACCGGAAACGTGTCGGATTATGCGACGGCTCCCAAGCAAAACCTAGCCCCCGTCATGAACCTGTACGAGGGCCAGGGTACAGTGGGTGACACCCCCAACATCCCTGCCATCACGCCATCACCAGAGCACTACAGCAACGGTTCGAGTGACGGTGACGTCAACTTTACGTTCAACTTCTTCGACCAGTCATCTCAGCAGAGTCAGTGCAGTCAGAGCGATTTCAACTTCTTAACAAATCTAGCCAACGACTTTTCCCCAGAGTACTACCAGCTCAGTTAATGGAGGCTTCAATGACCTCTTTCTCGAGCAAGGGGATGTGTTCGAGGACTTTGCTCAGTCTAGCTCGTATACCAAAAGATGAGACCTTGACGACGGGGATCATCTTATTGAATGTCTGTGATTATGTAGATAGTAGACCGCAAAAAAACTAATTCTAGAGTATTTTCATCCGCCAATCCCTGAGTTCCTCGAGTGCGACTCGGCCTCTCTTCTTTCCTCCACCCGAGCAAAGGAGGAGAGACCTAAGATGGTGTTCGCCTTTGGCAGCTCTCCCAATGCCTGTGTTTAAATTATTACATCATTGGCAACGCCAACCAGAGGGAGGAGAAGAGAGTGAAGAGTCCTATGCAAGCCGACCACTCTCGGGGGTTGGTTATTTTCCGTATATTACACGACGGCCGCGCTGGCATTTATCATCACTCCCGACAACACTAAGTGATGGCACCATTCCAATTCCAGTATAATAATGAGAGTAAAACTTTTCGCCTTCTTCACATAGTATACGAGTGGCATTGGAAGCCGCACCCGTCGCTAGAGGCCGTCTTGTAGCATACTGCCACATCACTTTCATCTCTCGGTTTTAGAACAAAAAAAAAGGTTCGGAATTTTATCGGATTATTACTACCCATTACTACTTGTACAGTACATATAATTTTGCAGGGACGGGAAGGGGGGTTAGAAATATAAAAAAAAAACAAGTAGCCAGAAGCACACTAAACGAAGGAGTTTCAAATCCCTCGTGCCGGGACATTTTGTCAGTTACACCTTTAACCACTGTCTGTGTTTAGAACTTTTCTTGTCTCGTACAGACTTGTCAGACGTGGCACCCAAAGATCTAGAATCTTGTACATAAAGTTTGTTCTTGTCTGTAGATTCAGACTGGCTGGCTTCGGCTAGCATTTTCTATACGCATTGAAGTATCTTAAGAGTGGAGACGAACTATAAACACACATACAACAAAATCAACACGCCCTACTTTCCAATCAAAGATCACTCACAGGCTTACGTATAAGTCTAACCGAAACTCCATTGACCATGAAAATAAGACCTCAAACTTAGAATTGCCATTATTTTTACAACTCGCATGTACACATAATGGTAACTCAAATAACAAATCAGGACCACTGCACTACTTTTTAGACAAGTACCTAGGAATGTTTCCACTCTCTAGACAACTTTAATCCTTTTTTTTCGGTGGTGCAATGTTTCACATGTACCTTCTCAAACAAAATCGACTCAAGTGTATGTATAGGATACAAAAAATCCGCGTAAGTACGGAATTTGGTATATAGGCCTATTCTGAAGTTCTAATTTTTTTTTACTAACACTTCATTTAGGGATGTATGAATGGGAAGAGTGTACAAAGTCATCGGTTATGTTGTCAGCATAACGATGAATTTACAAAGTTCGGACAAACACCTTTTTTTCACCCTTTTCTCCCCCGTTTTACAATAAATCGCTATTGATTTTTTTCTTGTTTTTTGTTTTTAAGTAAAATTTTATTTAACTGTGTACAGCATTTTTCCCTTGTCGTTCGTGGTTTGCTGAATAGCTTTATCGGTGCAATTTCCATGCTCAAATTTTAAACAGACCACAAGCAGGCAAAGCCTCATTGTTATTCACTATTATTAATATTATTAATAATATTATTATCATTTTTTTTTCTTATAAGTTGACCAAGATGTTTTACAATCATTGTTACAGAAAAAAAAAGATACTGTTAGAAAAAAAAATACCCCCAGAAAAGTATAATAACGACTCGCACGCAGTGAGAGTTGAATTTATTTTTTTATCAATTTTATTGAAACTAATGTTTGTTATTGTTTAAACAATTTCCTTTTGTTTCCCTTCTCCAAGCATTTCTTTCAAACTGGAATGATAACACCTGGTAATAAAATTCAAGTGTACTCTAAAAAAATTCCACTGACTTAACCATTTTAAGCCATAATAAAACGTACTTCATTTCTCGACCTTAGAACTTAAAAAAAAACAAAATCTATCAATCGCTTGATCTTATAAAACAAATTGGCTTTCAGTCTAGCACCAGGTCCTTAGAACTGTCACGTTGAAATTTCAAGTTGGATATTCCGTTACAACAGTTCTAATGCTCTGGCAATAGGATTTGGTTTCTTGAAGTCATTTAACTTGTTAGAATGTGATACCAAAAATGTCTATTTTTTTTTTAAATACAACTGTATTTGGATCGTGTTAAACCATAGTGAACTAACTCACTTTTTGCAGTTTCTGAGTTAATGTATGAAATGAGACCATTAAGTCATGATCTAGGAATCATTTTTCTGGACCATTCTAGAGAGAATGACACACGAGAACCAACCGGAATAGAATGCACCCCTATAGACGTGAAAACATACGTAAAATAATCATTTTCTCATATTGAAGTTTTTTGACTTAGTTCCCTATGGTTTAAAACGATCCATTTGTATATACTGTAGGTAAGATAGCGGAACGTTGAAATATCTCACTGCCAACATCCTAAGTCTCACAAAGGTAAGTACACGTATTTATAATAATAAACAATTAAAACACACAATATGGATGATAAACTGTAAGTAGTCTACTAACTGAGAGGTAAAAGTGAAATTTAACCACATTTGAACTGCAGAGCTATTATACTTTGCCAATACATCAACTTGGAACCTCTATTAATAGCGTTACAGGTTAGTTACAGGTACAGAATTGGGCAGCATGAGTCTACAAATTCAATTGCAATAGCAGTTTATCAATAAATGTTACTCCGAACAATTGATAACCATATATAATTATATGTTCTTTCTTGCAATGGTTTCATAACAAAATCTAACAAAACCAGCCTACCAAGTAAGTTAGAACTTATTTATTCTTAAGGCCTTCTGACACGCCATGTTCTAGAGTGGCAAGTGGAGCAATTTGTGGACTATTGTGCGTAAGTGTTTTTGCTCAACCAATGAAAACTGGTTGACAAGAAAGCGGACGTCCACAGTTATCCATAAATCGCTCCACTTGGCACACAAAAAAATTGCGTGTATTTGAGGCCATTACAAAATTCTAACATCTTTGAAATCATTCAACTTCAATAATCAACTTTGACGATATACCATATATACTTATATAGTAAGTGATTCGTTCATGACCTCAATCTAATAAACTTGGCCTCCAAGTGTCTATTACATATTTTCATCACGCTTTATATTATCTTCACTTGTGAGTGAGTGAACTGAATTGAACATATACTGGCATCCACAGACGTTTATGATAATATACTGTATTCTGTATAGTCCAATGAACCAAAAATCGCATAAAGTGAGAAACGCCTAATTCGTGAACCGCATAAGTCCAATGTAACAAAAACTGCATAAATCGAATCGAACATTGCAGAAATCGAAAATGGAACTACTCGTAACTAGCGTAAATCTAAATTCTAATAAAGCGAAACTATATCTAAAGCATTTCTAATGTACCCTCTTGTTACAAATGTTAGTTTGGAATTGCAACATCTTTGAAACGTTTCAACTCCAATAAAATCTTTTCGACTTTTGCGGTACACCATAAGCAATTCGTTCATGACCTCCAATCTCATAATTCAGATCCAAAAAGATGGTCTGAGTATAAAAAAAAATTGGCTCCAAAAAACAAGAAAAATGAGCGTTAATTCGGTGATGATAGTAAACATCCAAAGAAAGGAAAGTAGAAAAAAATATACCACAATGTCTTCAAACACATACATAGCTTTTTTGGAACAAACAGAGAAAAGTCGCTTGTTTTCTTCTCCCTACATCGTCGTGTCTTTTGCTCGCTTTCTTATACGTTGATGCCTTTTCAAGTGGATGTTTTGCAACTTTCCTCGCTCTACTTCCTTGTCAAGGAGAAGTTTTCACTTGGCGTAGTTTCTTGTTGTTCTCTCTACGCGCCATTGTGTCTGGCACGGGGGAGATAAAAGAGGAGCGCACCAGGGACATACAAGTAAATGGGTGAAAGAAAAACCAAAGAAAAGAACAGGAAAAAGACAGGAGGAGGAAAAAAAATTACGTATATTTAGAATCTCGAAAACTTTGTCCATTCCGTTCTTGCATTTTTTCCTTACCCCCCCCCCAAGAAAAATAAAAAATAAAATGAAGTAAACGAAAACAAAAGTGAAGGATGGAAAATAGTATTTTGTGGTTATTTCGGCTAAGAGGTATTCTGTTTTTATATGCTTTCTATTAGCGTCACTTGTGAGTGACTTTGTGAGTGAGCTGAGATTTGAATGTGTATTGCCGTCTACAGACGTTTATGGCAGTAAACTCTTCTTCATTCAACTTTGTCACACAGTATACCTACTTAAGCAATGCGTGTCATCGAGTGTTTTTGATATATTTTTTCGTTTATCCTTTCGGATGCTACATCAAAATAAATCAATAGTATTACTGTATAGTCCAATAGACCAAAAATAGCATTGAATGGCGTATTTTTCAGATTTCAAACTGTCATAACTTTGTTATTTTTTGCGAATACCGGGATAACAATTGCACAGGCGTGTTCAGCGTAATGCAGAGATACTTTATGTTCAAGTTGAACGACTTTAAACGACTTGAAATTTTTCGTGAAAATTTTCACGAAATTTACATTGGGCGCATGCAGTTCACCATTAATACGGTATTCACGAAAATTTTCAAAGTTTAATGTAAACATATCTCATTAATCGAATCGAAAATTGCAGAAATCGAAAATAGAATTACGCAAAACTGGCATAAATCGAATAGCATACTACTCAAAGATCGTTCGCATTAGTATAAATTTGCATAAATCGCAATTCGAATAAAGCGAAACTAAATATAAAGCGTATTCTTAAATTCTTAAAAAGCATTTTTAATGTACCGGTACTTGTTTAAAGTTTTTGTTAAACTCACGCATAAACTAAAAAAAAAAAAAGTCAAATGATGAATGTAACTTCCATGGTCACCTTGACGAGTGGTCTTCGAGTAAGAAACGGAAAAAAGGGGGGAGGAGGAGAAGGTGGATAGGAAGAAAACCGAGTTAATTTTAACAAGCGCTACCGTCTTTAAAAGGCTATACTATTAAGTCCTAGCCCATTTTCCACGTCGCCAACTTCTCTTGTCTCGTTTCATCCCCTTCCTCAATTTTCTCTCCAAGAACTACCAACTCCTCCAACAAACTACGTATCTCAACATTTTTTCTTCTTCTTCCTCCTCCTCCTTCATCATCATCTTCATTGCTCCGAAGAATAATTATCGCCACTGCAAAACCTGCCCATAAATTACGCTAACCCATCACCGACGCAGCCTGAGGGAAACACGAGCAACTTTTGCCTTCGTCGCCATGGCGAGATAAAATTGACGGCAAAACCCTCACGGTGACTATAGGCATTTGCCTCTAAGCTCTTTCCAAAACACGTGACATCGTCTCTCCTGGGTTCGACTTTTCCAATTGTCTCCGCCTTTGCAAATGCCAAAAAAAAAAAGTTTCTGCAAAAAAAACAAAAAACTTTGACATCATTGCAATTATATATATAAAAAAACAGCACAGTGCTAATGGTTTCTTTTGATAAGTTAAGAATATTCTTTCGCGTTTTCGGAAAACACAAAATTCTTGCATGTTACTGATGAAAAAAAAAAGCAACTTAAAATGCGCTTCATATCAAAATTTACTTTAAATAACAGAAGAATTTCCAATCTGCATCTACTGTGTGCTGACCACATAAGGAATATCACAACGTACCGTAGATTGTCTTGTCATTGTCGCATAATTTCAGAAAGTTGTGTGCATTTTCTGGTGTCTGCTCACATAACCTCTGATATACAAGTTCGCATTTCTTTGATCTTTCAATATTGAGAATTAACATTACACAACAAAAATTTACATCGAATACTGTATACAGTATAGTGTATTCAGCGACGCGCAACGTCAAAGTTCAGTAAAGATGCTAAGTCAATGCAATATATGTCTAGTTGCAATGTAAAGATGCTAAGTCCCCAGCATCTTTACATTGCAAAATAACAAGTACCGTACATTAAAAATGCTGTTTTTAAGCATACTCTTTATATACCCTACTGTCACAAATATACTGGATGTACATACATAACACAAAAAAAACCCTTTTTTGATTTCTGCATGTTTCAATTTCATGCGAAATTCGAGTTATGCGAACTAAAAATTCTGCAATCTTTGAGTAATTCGGTATTCAATTTGTGCATGTTTTGCGTAATTCCATTTTTGATTTCTTCACGTTTCGATTTATGCGAATTTCAATTTATGCGATCGTTGAGTAATTCGATATTTGACTTATGCGAGTTTTGAATAATTATATTTTTGATTTCTGCAATTTTCGATTTATTTATTTACTGCATATTGTATATTCGCTTTTTTTTAACATTGGATTTACGCGGTTTTTCTTTATGCGAAACACTTATGCGGTTTTTGTTTTATGTGTTTTTTGGTACACTGGACTATACAGTATATTCTCATAAATTAACAAGTACATTAAAAATGATTTTCAATAATACGCTTCTTGTATAGTTTCCCTTTATGCGATCTTTGAGTTATTCAATATTCGATTTACGAGTTATGAGTACAGTAATTCCATTTTTGATTTCAACTAGTTTTGATTTATGCGAATTTAGATTAATGTGATCTTTGAGTAACGTGATACTCGATTTATGCCAGTTTTGAGAAATTCCATTTTCGATTTCTGCAATTTTTGTTACATTGGACTTAAAGCAAATCACGATTAATGCGATTCTCACTTTATGCTATTTCTGCTACATTGAATTATAAAGTATATTATCATAAACATCTGAAATTCGCAGTATACATTCAATCCCCAGCTCACTCACTCACTCACAAACTCACAAGTGAAGCTAATATAAAACGTATAAAAACGTTCATTTCAATCCATATTTAAAATCGCACGAACCTCAATTAAAAAAAAAGGGGAAACAAAAAACAACATCATAAAATGCAGGAAAACTTTTCTGGAGGCGGAGACCATCAAAGCGCACCTGCTATAGTCCAAACACCATCGATTAGATTCATCATCTCAACGAATGACTAAACTATCGGCAGCACCGTTTGAAGTGTGGTGTTTTTTTTATTTCACTTCTATGTAATGTTGCTGCTAATTTATTAGATATTAATTTTAAGATGATCAGTTGACAATAAAAAGTCAATATCTAGACTACTGTGGGTGAGAAATCAATAGCTAACGATTTTCAATACTGTCTCATAGTATTGATTCATGCCGAGTTTAAAATGCAACATGTTATATTTAAAAAAATAAATTAATTTAAAAATAATATACAGTGACATGTAGTATGCGCTTTTTATCAGTCATCCTGTAGAACCGCATGTCAAATGTCACATACCTAACTTACCATTGCATTTTAAAGTAAACTTTACATAACAGTATTGAAGCCATGTTTGACCGACAGAATTAAAAGAAATAAAACGAACCTTAAATTTAATAACAAAGTATTGTAAAATTAAAACTATAGTATAGTATTAAAAAATTCCTTAATTTATGCGATTTTTTCATATGCGATATCGCCAATATTAGACAGAAAATATCTTCCCAGATGCTTATTATAGGTGAGGAAATTCCGTAATTATGCGTTTGTGCACAAATGACATAAAGTTCATGTTTTGACACTTTATAAAAGTTTCCATCTGCGAGTAAGCAACATTTGCGCAGAATATAATCCTCGCATATATTGAGTTCTTTCCCTACAACTCAAACATCACCTTTACAAGCACAGTACCGTATCTTAATTTTTCTAGTCTTCAAATTTTGTACTTGTTCGAACATTTTCACTATTATATATAAACATTTAAAGAACTATCAAATCAAGTAAAGTACATTAAAATAAGCATACTCTTTATATAGCGTACTGTACAGAAATACTGTATCTTGTAATACAGAAATACAAGATGTACAAATACAAGTACAAGAATGAACATATGTACATATGAATGTACATATGTACATTCATACACTAACTTTGCATTAGTGTCATATGTTTTGCTCTGTTCAGTTATATGTAATTGTAAATATTGTATGTATTTAATCTCGTCCTTTTTTCCCTTTTGTTTCAGTTTGTGTTTTCGTTGTACATGGTACTATTGATCGTTTCGCTCGAAATAATAAATAAATAAATAAATAATGCAAAAAAATTCATTTTTGATTTCTGCATGTTTCGATTTATGTGAAATTCGATTTATAAAAATTAAAACTTATGCAATTACTGAGTAAAATATTCAATTCATTCGTGTTTTAAATAATTCGATTTTAGATTTCTGCAATTTATGCAAATTTTTATTGTGAATTTGGATTTATGCGAAATTGAATTTATGCGATCGTTGAGTAATTCAATATTTGATTTATGTGAGTTTTGAGCCATTTCATTTTTGATTTCAGCAATTTTCGATTAATGTATGTATTATTATGCAATTTTTACACTAGACTTATGCTGGTTTTTTGATTTATGTAGTTCTCGTTTTATGCGTCTTTTGGTACATTAGACTATACAATATACTCTCATAAACGACTGTAGATGGTATGTTCAATTCCCAGACGGTACGTTCAATATTTCCATACGTTCAATTCCCAGCTCACTCACAAACTCACAAGTGAAGCTAATATAAAAAGTATAAAAAAAATATAGCCTATATTGGTTCAAAATCATTTAAAAATATTTCTATCATCTGATGTAAAAAAAAAAAAAGTGCCACCCTGAACAGTTTTGTAGAAACACATAAAACAACGTAGTGATGAATTCGGTGCTACCTTTAGCTCGGGGGTTTCACTCACTTTCTCTCTCTCTCCCCATTTTTTATTATTTTCTTATTCAACGTGTAAAGTAAAGAGGTAGAATAATAGAAGAACTTCTATTCGGTGACGGTCTGCACGAACCCGAGGGCAGCCATAGATCATGATGGCAGCTTCGCTCGGCCCGCCGATTAAGGCATTGACAGAGGCGTGAAACTCGTAGTTAACAACGCTCGCCGTAATGGCCGCCAGAGACAAAGATATTAATTTTAGACGATCCCTTTATGACTCGTTCTGTCGATCCCTCTCGATCTTTTTCTTCTTTTACTTCCAAACAAAAAATACACACTTTTTTTTTATCTTTTTCCCTACTATTTTATTCCCTCCTCATCGCATGTGTTCGAGCCGAGGCAATTAACGGCCTCAGCCTTTTATATTCCCTGTTCGTGTAAACACGCTGCCGCTGTTGCTGCTATTTGAGTTGCTTCTCTACTACTACAAACCGAATGAGGGAGAGAGAAAATTGTGGGCCTTCTTCATCACCATTAATAACCCAACTGAAATTATAGTAACTGCCTTGACAAGCCACCGATGAGCGGCCAAGAATTCCATCAGAATTTGAATTCGCCAGCGTGCAACCAACGCCCCTCAACCAACCTAACCCCCCACCACCAACCATCGCCTTCAAACCCGAACTTTTCTATCTAGTTAACCTCCATCTTATAAAAAAAAAAAAAAATAAAATACAACAAATAAAAAAAAACTCCCCTTCACAATTACTATTTTTTTTTATTATCCTTTTCCACTCAAAAGGTGGAGCTAATGTTCACGTTGATGACCATGATGAAAGATTTTCCCTACTTATGCCTGTTTTGCTTGCTACTTTAAACCAATAAGATGCAGTCTTTCGCAAAAACAACATTCTGATAAGAACAATGGATTCCTAAGTTTCTCCCATATAAAACATAAAGTTTAATAAAAACGCATTAAATTAAACCATCTTACATCAATTTTCTACAACTCTCAGTCAAGCATTAAAACCATTATACACGATGTTTCTGGGGTTTCCAATGCATTAATATCAATTCTAATACTGTAATATCTTTATATTCTTCATTGATCCGTTCCAAAAAAACAATGACGAATACTGAATCTGACGAACATAGAATCAATTGCAAATACTTTGTGAATCCACTCCAGTTTTGTTACCCAAGCCTTACAGTTAGCATTTCACGCCACATTTAGGTTACTTTTTAATATTTAATGATATTGTTCTTCTTAAAAATACCGACTTTCCTGACCTTGACGGAGACTTTTGGTGTCAAATATCGAATATCGATATTTGACCGAATATCGAATTATTTTGCGAAAAGAAATGTGACCCATACATGTATTGAATTTGACGAATATATTTTTTTGGGAGAACAAGACCATTCTGGATCGAATGTGAACATTTTATATAAATATGACCATTTTGGATTACTTTTTTTGGGAATATGTTACATTAATATATTACATTTTGTGCAAAATCTGAAGTTTTTATTTATAGAGGTTTCACTGTATACAGAAGTTGATAGATTATCATTTAGAGCAGGGGTTCCCAAACTTTCATGGATCGCGACCCATTTTTACAAAGTAGCATTACATTGGGAGACCAATCTAGCTTATGTTATGAAAATTGGGAGCGGCTAAAATGATAATTTATCAATACATTTTACTACAACTAAGCAAATTAAAGAAGTATAACTTCACGTTTTAATTTTTATTTTTAACTTTTTACTTTTCGCGACCCACCAAAAATTGGCTCGCGACCCACCAGTGGGTCCCGACCCACACTTTGGGAAACCCTGATTTAGAGAATCGAGTGTATCCAAAATTTAGCTAAACATCTACTAAATATGTATGATATAGCTATTTCGATATAGGTGTGCAAGAACGCTATGTGGGAACACTTTTATTTCGTAAGTTTCCCAAAAGCACAGTGTTGTAGTTACAAGTTATAGAAGTTTGCAATGTACGCACAAATCAATCGATTCATAAAGTTTACTTGTTTTATTATCATGCCATAGCATTTAATATTATGGGGGGACGGGGTAAATTGTCTTTCGAACGGTAGCCTACAGAACTGTTGGTAGCTAATGAGAGGGAGGGTCTCAAAGCCATTAAACCCGTCTTTTATCGACCATGTAAAAACATCCGGTACCGACCAGTAAAGTTGTTTCAAGCATGAACTCCATTAAGAACGATGAAAAAACAACAATATTTTGACCAGCCCACCCACAAGTTATTTTTTTTCGCTCAAGGCAAAAAAAAAAAATCCTTATCGCACCCAAATATGTATATACCATAAATAAAAACAAACCAATAGTATGCATAGTGCAAAAACAGACTGAAGCAAGAATGACGCAAAACAAATGGTATCCAGGAAACTTGAGTTGAATCATGACATATTATACTAACGTATACTTCAGTATGATACGTCATGGTTGAACGTAAACCCTTTCATTTACGTAATAGCGTTGGTATTTCAGTCTCAAAGATAAGTGTAATCAAGATGTACAATTGAACAATCGATATTGTCATGCAACACTGTCAGTGAAAGGTACTGACGAATGAACAATATTGTCAACACGAATATTTATTAATAACGAATTGTTCAATTAACTGCGGTCTACATACATACTACAAACAGATAAATAATAATAAAATGCATACATAGACTCAGTTGACAGCACTTATCACAGTTTCATTGAGGGATGAAGGAATTCTATGTAGCAAATACAACCAATCAAAACTGTGATTTAACAATATTAAAACGCAATAATGAATGATTTTTGAGAGAATTGAATCTTAGTTTTATTTTTCATACTAAGAAGTTGATAAATGCTTCTTTTATACACCCACTTCCTAAAATTCGTCATTTTTTTATAGGTTTACACTCGAATGATAATGGTTATGTTTCGATGGCTATAATGTTTCAATTTTGTATTTGACATTTCTGATACACTCAAACTTTACTGACGTTCGAAATAAAGGTTTAAAGTATGCCAATAAGTAAGATTACCGACACATTACATTCATCCAAAACCCACCCTTTTGAAACTTCGTGTACCGGTATATAATAACAACACAGTGGAATCCAGAATATTTCGCTCTTTTGAATTTCGTAGCTCTTCTACCTGAACTGACTTTGAAGAAAAAAAAATAGCACACGTGTGAACGATATCTCATAGTTCGAATATCTTTCTTTTCCGACTTTTGACCATTTTTCGACTATGATGGTTCGGAAATGCCAACGACGATTAAACATGGTCCATGTCCAGCGCACGACTACTCGACCAGATTGATCGTGGACGGCTGACAAATTGTCGTCCGTCGGCTGCTCGTGACAGCGTCGAGCGCGAGAATTAGCTGCTTCATTGTCAACTGACACGACCAGCCTTCCCAAAGAACCAAGATGTCGGTGAGAGGAATGCCAAAGCAGCAGCCAATCGACGAACGCCAAAGTGAAAGACACTTCATCCCTACACGCAAACCCTCGACTACCCCAAAAGAAACGCACCTCACCTTTCCACCCACCTCTGTAATAACATCAAACCATGATTTCGAGCGTGCCTCACCTACCCAATGACAAGGAAAAACCCTACCGAGTCAAGACCCGATAGACGTGCCACCCGGAACATCAACATATTCTTCCAAGAGTTCCAAGAAGTGAAATGTCCCAATGAACCAATTTTACGACTGTTTTTATTAATGCCAATAATAACAAGATTTTTTTATGTAACACACTTAGCTTCTTTTATGTAACACACGCTTAACTGAGAATATTTTTCCAAACCACCGAAATCAGTGAAACTACATTCTTTGACTATAAACAAAAGATCGCGTTCGGGAAGAATTGGTAAAATCACAAAGCATTCCACAGTTAGATGGCTATCGTTTAATGACCCAAAAGCCACAAACATGACATGCAAAAGAGCTTCCAATAACATACTAAAGCAAAGCCATTAAAATGAAACTTCAATTGTTTGAGTTATTATACAGTATAGTACCGGTACATAATTTGATTCAATTTATAAAACCAAGTATTAGTTCTGCAGTGGTTATGAACCGTTTTCAACATATAAAATCTCTCACCATGTGGAACATGGTAAATTACATGTACTATAAAGTAGTCTGGTTAAGAACAAAACTAAATTTAGAATTAAAAGATTCAGCGTTAAGACTATGAATAAATCAAAACATAACGATCTGAATGTGAGTTATTTATTACAAATGTTTCGTACCGTCAATTGGTTGAATTATTGCTTCCGACGCAGTCGTTGCATTACTTACATCAAACCACGCAGGTGAAAATAAATTTTTTACAAAAAATGGGAATCTTACCTGAAATAGAAAGAAAAAGAAGTCATAAATAATAATAATAATAAATTTACATGATAACAGACCACCTGTAAGTGAAAAATTGAAGACTATGCGTTTCACAAAGCAATTAAATACCAGTTACGAACAATGTTTTCGGTGTCATATTTAGTATGCAAGTGGTGTGACGATATTTTTCAAAATACCCGTTACCAGAAAGAATAAATACGCGGTATAAATTTTGAGACATAATTGGCAATTATCTCAATAGCATGTCATAAATCCTAGCAAGTAGATAGCCCTCAGACTTCATGTTTTCAGGCGATACACAAATTATAGCGAAGGTCATCGCCATTACAACTTTTCCTGTTACAATATATATACAGTATACATTTTTTCATCGTTCCCATGAAATTACACCAAAAAAGGCTTCGTGGTATCATATCTGCATCAATATAATATTACAAATTTACTGCGGAAATATTATACAAAAAATATGCTGATGATGGGTGGAATCAACACTCGGGGAATGAAAAAACTTGGCATTTGTTGTGGATAAATCGTTTTATCTAAAATGAAATATGACAAGAAACGTTAAGTCGGAAGAATCAAGGGTTTTCCCAATTTGATTAGGGAAACAATAGGATAAAAGCTTCGGTTTTTTAATGCTCTTTATATTAGCTTCACTTGTGAGTTTGTGAGTGAGAAAGCTGGGAATTGAACTTATACTGCCAAATGAACTTACACTCGAGAATATATTGCATATGCATAGCCCAAAAAAAGCATAAAATGAGAACCTTCGCATAAATCAAAAACCGCGTAAGTCTACATGTGAAAAATCGCATATATAAGTGAATAGATCAAAACTTGCAGAAATCAAAAAATAGAATTACTCAAAACACGCATAAATTGAATATCGAATTACTGAAAGATTGCATAAATTTTTATTCGCATACATGCAGAAATCAGAAATGGATTCTTTGTATTCTGTAAGTTCATACATTATATTTATATTTGATTCATGGAATGCATTGCCTTTACGGATTCGATAACTTGTTTACTCACCAAATTTCGATAGCAAAAAAACATTTTTACAAATTCAACAAAGAAATGTTCAAATCTGTTTATAATTTTAACTTTTATCGCATTGTGTTTTTATTCTTGTTTGCTTTGTGACTCGTATATTCTTTTTGTATAATATTGTACGACGTCAAAGGGTCGAATGAAGAATCATAATCATATATGACGGGACGGTATATAAAGAGTACGCTTAAAAAACATTTTTAATGTACTGATGGAACTGCTATTCGTTCACCCCTCTATCCGTACAACTCGGTATTCATCCAACTAAATTGAACTCGCTATTCGTTCGTTGCAAAAAAAAAAAAAAACAGAAAATACGAAAAGAAAAAATACTGAAGGGTTACCTGATGTTTTTAAAAACGGTGACCACCCTTCCAAGCAATAAGATTCCTCCTCCTCTCTACCTTCCATCTATGTCATCATGTTCATTTACAGTATTGTTACAGTATATTTATTGATTTTATAGTTATGTATGATTTTATGCAATAAGTAATACTATACAGGGTGCTTCTTTTCAAGTGTATCAGGGAAATATCTCGCTTAGTATTGGAGATACGTCGATTATAGTCATGTGGAATATCATCACACACAACATCCGGGGGGATATACAACAGTGTTGGTGTCGTTGACCTTGAAATTATTTTTTAGAGAAGTAGCATTGCTACATTTTGAACAATGCATTGTAGGTACCAAGTCATATTTAGAGAGTTGTAGCCACGACCCCATTTAGTCAGAATTCACTTTTGCTATATTTACAACAATCCAAGCGAATTAAAAATTTATGCAACAATAAATAGGAAAGGGCTCACTGTTTCCAACAACAGCTTCTCTGCAAGTCACCTATGCTCTTCAGTGGAGTATTTCATCTGTTGCGAGTTGATTTAAATACGTAACATGACAACTGTTGCTATGCATCTTTAAATTCGTATTTAAATGAACAACTGAAACATTCCACTGGACAGCATGGGTGACTTGCACAGAAGCTGTCTTTTTACCATCCAAATTTTAAACATGTTACCGATACAGTATTTGAAACAAACACATGAAAAAGTATTTTTGTTGATTTGTGTTAAATGTTTATTCGGATGGATCCACAACAATAAGTGATTGTTCAAATAAACTCTATACAGTAAACTATATTTGGCTGTGGATTACAACAATGCTTGATTTTCGTTCAACAGGTCAGCCCTGAATGTTATACTGCATACAATGTGGTTGTTATCATCAGCAACACTCTACAAGAAAAACTTCACCTTTACGTGTCAATTTCTCGGAATTGACACAACATCGATCTGTCAAAATGTAATAGAATCAAATGTTCCGCGAACTGTCTATGTGTTAAATTTCGTCTTTCCGAGATATCGGGAAGTGAGTCATCGCAAAAATGATGAGCCAAACAAACAACGCTCAAGCTAAATGAAAAAGTTATAAAAACTATAAAAGTATAATAGCTAGTAACTTGTTTATAACTCGAGTTATAAAAGTAACTCTTAACTATAGTAGAAGTAACTCTAAATTATGATTATTTCGTTTTATGAAAAAAACTGAACCATGCCAAAAAGCTACGCGTAACATCTTAAGTTGTTTGGGAAAAAATAGCTATCCTGCTTGAGACTTTCCGAAACTTTTATTTCGGGTCACTCCGTAGTAGTTGAAGAAAATTTCAAATTTTTTTCTCGTACTGGCTTTCAACAAAACTCAAAACAAAAAAGTGAAGTTCGAAGAAAAATAAAAGAAAGTATAAAACTCGGTTTTCCCATCTCCCACCACGTCACCTCGTGTCTACAAACCATCCGAAACCTAGAAAAGACGTCACGCGATAAATCATTCACTAACGATTCGTCTCCCCATCGTTTTCTCGCTCATCCGCGCCCATTCCCCTTTTCATTCGCTTTCCAACGTTGCGCTTTTCTACACCCCTTTTTTTTTCTCCTTTTTCTTCACATATAAATATATTTTTTTGTCCCCCTACCAAAACTCCTTCTTCTGTCTACGCGCTACTCTCCGATTCACTGATCGAACTGACTCTACTGACTTGGTCCTCTAAGCAGACGCATCAGCAGTAGTTGTACCTTTTCTATGACCCCTTTCTCTAAAGCTCGGTCAGCGCTGTACTACTACTTCTTCTTCAGTTTGTGAACTTGCAAGTCATAGGAAAAGCTTACGTTTGCCGAGTCATCAGTGCATCATTTATAAAACCCGCCACGGGTTGGTCACGGGCCACAGACAGCGGCGACTAGCACTCGACCTGCCACTGGGATTCACTACTACTACTACCACTATTACTACTACCACTGCCTCTTTCTGGTCGCCAACGACAATAACACAACAACGGCATCAACAACAACTGCGGGGGAGAAGTAGTGAAGGTGGTCGAACGAGGTAATCTAATTAGCAGGGTGTATATTTTTTGTTGTTTTTTCTTCTTCTTCAAGAACTGCATTCTTTCATTCTCCATCTCCACCTACTAAACCTTGTTACCGTGTATGAAAGTAAGCAACGTGATGAAAGATGTCTTCCTTTTTTTTGTCAATGGTTATTTATCTGCTCTCCCTTCCTAGTACATCACCGTTGAAGTGAAAACTCGGTTGAAGAAAAAAGAAAGATCAATCAAAACATCATCTCACGATTAGCGCCATTTGGAACTTCACTACAAACCAATGAATGAAAATTACCACTTTTTGAAAATTGTCCACAAAGAAAATCAACAAAACTATAAACTTGAACAAAAAATCAATGAAATTAATTAGAAAAAGTTTATCAAATTGGTAAAATGTTAAAACAAATCCATACACAATGGACTTTGCTTCAATAAACAAGCAACCGTTGTAGAAAACTAGTCATTCTTTCACAAAACCCTAAAATATTGAAATAGTGTGAAAATTTATCGATTTTATCGTTGATAAGCATATAGCACACCTTAAAAGAAATTATCAAAGTGTTACACTAACTGGTACCAATTCTAAACAACTTTAGACAAACAACAACCATTACCAATCGTCGTTCAAAAACAGAACACCACCTCGGCCCCGAAAGCAACATTTACACACATTACTCACAAAATAACAACATAATAAAAGCTCTCACAACTAATAACAATTCTCCCTTGACTATTTAATTCGTCGGCAAAATTTATTTGCAGTCAACTTTTCAATAATGAAGCCAAACTTGGCGATAGATTCCCGATGGCGCCATGCATCATGTGGTCTATTTGGCGCTTGGGTCAGCGCATTAACGTCCCCGGATGGACCAACCCTTTTCTTCTTCTTCTCTCCTCTCCTTTATTCACTCTTCCATTCTCTCTATCGTTTTTCCCCCTCCTCCCCCCTCCACTTCTGCAGCACTTTTTCCCAGAAAACGACCGTGGCCTTCGGAATCGCCGTTGCACACTTCCAAGAACTGCGGTTAGAAACCCGTTACAACACTCGTGCTAGTGGCTGGTCTTCACTTTGTAGTTCGTTGTGAGTGATGCAATGGTTGGATATAAATAAAGTGTTCGATGGTGATCGAAACGACGTCAATTACCCCCGGCGACGGTCGTTAAAACAAATTGTCCAAATAAGAAAAGAGAGCAACAATAGGAAGATTCCTCCCATGACAGAATATATCCTTCCACCCTTGCCAAATATGAACTATTCCACTTCCGACAAAATGAATAAAAAGTATATTAACATTATTTCGTTTGATAGTAAAGTGACTAAAAAATGAGCAATGTTTTATTTAACAATGAGAAGTAGTTTCATGAAAAACCATGGCTAATTGTTGAAATTATCTTTAATTTCAACTTAATTTTTGAATTTTGTTCATTTGTCTTGTTTTTGACTTGGACTTAATTTTCTACAATCTAGTACTACAGCCATCTGTATCACTCGACGTGTTACTAATTGCTTCTTTTTAACTAACCTAAGCTGACATTTATCATAACATAGCAAATTCAGTTTAAATAGTTTGTTTTGAAATTTTTGTTCAAATCGTGCTGCTCTCAGTGCGAAAAACACAAACATAGCGAATTCAGTTCAAATAATTTGTTAATAGTTAAAGTCCATAGTCACCAGGGAATCATAATTTCAAATCTCCGATGTGTTGGGAGTTCGCGTGTTTTTGCGAAGTTTTCATTGTTGCTATTGAGTTGGATTAAAACACAACATTCAGTTCTTAATGATAAATCGGGAAATCAGTTGTTAATCAGGTTAGTAATAAATAAAAGTAATAATTAGTGGCACGTCGAGTGATACACGTGGCTGAAGTATTACATTACACATGACCGTAACCACCAACGCCACAAACGGATTTTCAGTTAAAACAAAAATACTTTGATGAATGAATGACATGAATGCAATCATTCAAATATTAATTGGAGAGATACATTACGTTAATCGAATATAAGTAACACAATACAGTATATGAAAGGTTTTAATCATAGTCTGAGGCTTATATTAAATTTTAACATCAAAAGATCACCATCGCACATTGCTATGTGAACTGTGCGTATACAAACAGAAGTCAATAAGAAATCGATTAATAGAACTGACTTAGTAGAGTGCAGTATTTTATTCTTGTAAAATGAAACTTGTTTATTAGTAACTTAGTCACATGTAACTTAGTCATATGTACAATAATAAGCAAACAAACGCATTACAGCAATAATTCATGCAAATAATATGTTGGACATTGGACCGATTCATTAGTTCAATGAGAGAGAACGGAAAACAAACACACACACAAAAAAAATTCAAGGTGTGCACTATTGGAAAGACAATAACATTTTCGCCAGAAACCATTATCATTAGCGCCCAACTTTTTGCTCGACGACTGCCTATCGAAAATGGAGAATTTTATTGCCATCTTGTTTTCTAAAGCTGTTTGAAAATGGCCGGTTCAGCCCCCGAATAAATCATGAGTTACCTCTGTCGGAAAAAGCATCGATCAATGCAAAAACAGAGTATACACAACCAAATGGTTTTTTTTTTGTTTTTCCTTCAAATAAAAAGTTGGAAAAAAAATTTTTTTTTTCAACGACCCAAACACATAAAAGCCCAAGGTGATAACATCTTTCTAATCAAAATAACCCGTGTTTCTCTTAAACCGGAAATGCACTAAAACACCCGTTATGTTGGAACATCAGCTTGGCAAGGTTAAATGTAACAACACATCACTACTTCGTACAATGTTTGCGAAATGTCCCAGCTCTAAATGACAAAGTTTAATCATCGAGACTGTCACTTGGAAACTACTCGTGCAATAAAAAATATAAAAAAACAAACAAAACAAATGTTATAAAAACTACTAATAAAATTTAATGAGCTAAGTAAATATATATTTGAAAGAATGACGGACTACTACTAACTTTTAAACTCGTGAAAAAGAACGAAGAACCCACCCCCGAAAGAAAAATCCCACATACGAACAATTACACTGATACGATCTGAATACAAGAATGAGTTATAATAATAACTCGATCATCCTGTAGCCTTACTATAGATAATCGTTTTCTGTGTTCTTCAAAAACACAAAAGAAGAAAAAAAAAGTAATATTTTTAATACGGTACATTTCCTTCGCATGTTTATGCACTGACCTCATGTCTTTTCCTATTCAATATCAACTACTGCGTCTGTCACTTTATTTTTCACAATGCAACGTCCATTTTTTCCAAATCGTTTGCATCCGAAATGACAAAACTAGGTTGAGCTCCCGTGTATGGATTTATTCTTTTACATTCAATTGTGAACATTCCTGTTTTTTTAATACATAGTATTTTCAAAACACGAGGTTTTTACAAAGCTTTTGCGTTTATCCGCTTCCGTTAATGTACGGTGTGAAAAGGAAATCCTATTTTATTTTTCCGATCTGTCTTTGAATCACCTCTTCACATCATTTTTCCTCGTCCCCTTCAAGAACAAATAGTCTTCCTGTTTCGTTTCTCTTTCATGCTATTCCTATAAAACGCGTTTTGTAAAATAAACTCGCATTATGGAAATTTTGTAGAATATTTAATGGTCATAAATGTATTGCAACATGCTATGAAAATTATGCATTCAAGAAAACTATTTATGATGCGTTACATCAGATTCAATTCTGTATACATGCAATTACGAGTACAGAAAATAGATTTCTTTACTCAACAACTTGTAATCTTTACTACTACTGCGACTCATAACTACTAAATTAAAATGAATGCATTACTATCTTCAATTCCAAACCTATATTTTACTTCTATTTATTTTTATTTTACGTCCACTAGGAACAAAACAGCAAAGAAAAGTACAGAAATTCCATCAAGAAGTTGTAGGTCCCTGAATTATATGTGATTCAATTCAAGTATTGTTTTAAAATGGTTACACTTGATCGTACATGTAACATTAGTACATAATATTGAAATCTTTTGTATTCTAAATGGTAATTGATTCCATATTATAAATGTGCTGCATGGAAACCTACAAGATGTTATAGATATAATCATATGGTAGATGGTAATGATATTAGAGCGTTGAGGTTCTCTTGTATTTTAATTGAGATATTTTTTATTTGATCACAATTGAGATATTTATGTATCTCACCGATTTTCATGTATCTTCATATGTGTATCTTCAGACAGGGTCGTTCAAAATATGTGACTACTTTAGAAGTTATAAGTATCGAATCTATCGGTCTAACTTCAATTGAAAGCAATGTGCCAAAGGGTGTAAAGTAACATTTTCGTCAAAACTGACATACCTCGTAGACATTTTCGAATGTGTTAGGACTAGGTACAGTTAACAAGTACAGAACTTAAAACGAATTTTCCTCGAAATTCTCAATATGTAATTTAACATCCTTTTGCACCAAATCCTTCAATTATAAAGTCAAACATAAACATGATTGTCCTGAGGTAATAAAAAATTTTAATTTAAAAAATATAATAAGATTTAAATCACTATATAAAAATACAAAGTGTAACATAAACTTAAAATTTTAGTGCAAATAAGAGTAACAGAGTAACACTTTTTAATTCAAAATTAAAAGTTGTTAAGTTAGATTATATTTTCTAAATTCTATTCGATTGTGTGTTCTGTTTTAAAAATTCAGTTGTTCGATTGTTGTGATCACTTATTTTGCATACCGTCATTTATTAACTGAGGTGAAACTGGAGTTAACATTGAGGTATATAGAATAATGAAGGGGTTAACATTAAACTAAAACTGAGGTAACATCGAGATAAACTCACTTTTATCCGATACTCAAATTACCTTAACTCTCAAGCAATCGGTACCTGAATGGTAATGGCTTTATCACCATTCGGAACACAGTTAAAACAAATTGGAACGCAGAACGTACCTTAAATTACACTTGTTTTTTTCTTCTTATTTCCCTCATTTCCACAATATTCAGAATATAGTAGCCTACTACGTGTAATAAAACTGATTCATGTAATTTAGGGTGATTCTTATAACTTATAACAAGAGGAAAACAAAAGTTTTATATTGAGTCGGGGCACCAGCCTATCTTGTTCTAATAATTAAAAAAGTACCATATTATTCTTGAAATTTGGTGAATTTTAGACGAACAAAATTTAGAGGTCGCTACCAGAGTCAGAAACATTAGTTTGACACATAGGAAGGGAAAAAAAAACAAGTTTTATTTTGAATAAGGGCACCGTTCTATCTTGTTCAAATATCCAAAAACGTAATATTCTCAAAATTTGGCCCACTTTAAATAATATTGAGAGGTTGTTACCATAATTTTAAAGATTGGTTTGAAACATAGGCAGCATTTACACGCGATTTTTCAAATCTTGGTTGGGTAGCGATCCCCAAATATTGTTCAAAACTAACCTAATTTTACCAAATTCACTTTTTACCATAATGAAAAATATATTATGGGAGAGTCCCTGGTTAGTTCCCGGGCTTCGGCACCATTTTGTGGGTGAGGATTTAGATGAATGTGTGGGTGTATAGATATAGTCACAAACACAGCTTCTCTTTCTCTATATTTATTCTCTACACATACTAAACTAAAAACAGATACTAAAACTATTACATACGAGCGTATTACATAACATGCGTTGCAGCCTTTGTGGTGGTGTTTGGTTCGTCTGCTTCATGTGGGTCCCTCACATATATAGAACGTGCCCCATCCGTTTTTTCAAAACTTAAAAATGGGGACCACCCCAATGTACATATACTGTATATGTTACAATAGTTCAATCAGAATTTTCATACCACCTCATCATTCGTATTTGTCAAATATACAAAATACCTCGTCATTTAGCCACCACCCCCGTGTAGTGGGGAAATAAAACCTTTACACCACCTCGTCATTTGTAACAATTGTATTTGTGTAAATATACCATTCGTATTTGTATAGAATCATTTTCAATGTTCGCGACATTTCACTGTGACCATTTAGCTGCCTCACCTTGTTGTATGTACTGCAAGCTACTGTATAAAGTTTCAATGAGTTTCGTAAGGTGCTATAGTAATTTAACGAGTGATGATCAGATATGCGAAAAATTCTGTTATCCGGTAAACCTTCCGGTGTCGAAGTTTACTGTAAAACTAAAATTGAAAATTATTTGAAGTGACATTGAAACATGATATGGACAAGGCTAATATTTGGTAAACTTTGTGTGTGGTGAATAAAAGGACACTGTACACTATTATTGAACTGTTAAGTTAGAATTAGATTTATTGAACATTCCGATGAGATAAGTAGTAAAAACACAAACGAGTAGTGAGTAGTATTTGCTGTGTCAGCTAATACTCTGATTCATCTAATTCGTACGAGTAGTAGTATTCGCTGAATATACGTTTTAAATTTTACCAAACACGGTCTCGATTCAGCGTAGCAGTTCTAACGTCTTGTCGTCAGTTTGAAACCAAGTGCACAACAGTTCAAATTCTACCCAATGCATCAAAGCGTACAATAAAAGGTCTTTTTATTTCTAATTGCGCATCGAAAACGTTTTTAACTGGTTCAACACGAAATAAACTTTAAACGACTTTTTGAAGAACCTTGTCTCGCCGCAACTAGGCTCGCTCCAATAAGAGAAGAAGAAGAAAAACATGACGAAGAAATAAAAAACGAGCCTGAAAAGAAATATCGCACACTCGTAATCTTTTCCCTCTCTTCTGTGTGTCCCTTTACCTCGTTTCTCCTCGAGCACTCCATCAGAATTTATAAATCTTTTATAATTACAAAGCGAATGTTTTATTCGAAGGCACTTTCCTCAATTGGAAAGGATTTGCAAGGAAATGTCATTTGGAGGAAAAGGCGCACCAGCACTCTTCTTCTCCTTTTGCCAAAGTCTCTGAGTTGAAGGAGTCGATAGAAAGCTAGCTTGGCTTGCTTGACGTTGCCAGGGATGATGTATTTCTTACGAAGATTGAAAAATTATGTTCGCAGGATTACTCCACTACATTACCCTAATAGCTCTCCTACTGCATTAATGGCTACCGATATTAGAATTGCTAAGCTGCCTCCATGAAAGCCAAGAGAGAGCGAGAGAAAGAAAGAGAGAGTAGAGACACACACTCACTCTCTCTCTCTCACTCACTCACTCTTTTAGAAAACTCTGCCATGTTCTTCTGGAAGATTCTGCTGGCTTTTTTTATTTCTTTAAGAAGAGTGTTGGAAAAGAGATGCAGACTCCCATTTCAAAATGAAGCATGCTGGATCAAGATTGCGAATGTTTCTCGCCTCTCAGCATTTCCGAGGTTCCATTCGAATTGAGGTTTGCACAAGAAATGAAAAGAAAAAATAAAAGCTAAATTTCTTTTTATTTTTAAGAAAAGTACATGGAAAACGTTTGAACAACTATTTTTTCCTCCAATTACTGTAATAGAGATCGATGTTGGCATTTTTATTAAAACTTTTCTACTACCTTATTAAAGTGCTATTAACTCTAGTAATCGCTAAAAAAAAAAAAGAAGATAAAACTGCAGAGTAGGCAGATAAAACTTATTTACATAAAATTGATTATAGCAAAGCAGAGGAACAAAATGTCAGTAAACCAGGGGTATACGATATATAGCCTATGCATTAATTGAAAACCGTCTAAAATAAATCGTGATTTCCCTATTATTCGTTCTAAAAATTTAGACAAAGAACAAATTTTTACACTGTCTAAAATAGGAATGTGTCACATAGACACAATTGGTGAATCACCCATAATGCTCTTTTCGTGAATTAATAACGTATTTTATTTCTTGTCGACTTTATAATAAGTGTGGCTCCCCGTTCTCCTAATCCTGTTTCGCCTAAGAATAATTGCTTCGACTCACCTATTTTGTTTTGTTTTTATAGACGGAACCGTTCCCTTTCGAGGATGATATGAAGTGTTTAGGTTAGGTTAGGTCGACTCACAAACAGGTGACTCGAAACAATTATTTTTAAGCGAAACAGGATTAGGCGAAACAAGATTAGGCGAATCGGGGTGCGCCCATAATAAGTGACCGCGACGTAAGTTAATTTCACGATTATTCAAGTACAGAGAGTAAAAGTATCGATTTTTCGTCAATAAAACGATTATTTTCCATCCGCGTTTGCAAAACCCACGGATAAGAAGTGCCCACTGTATAAGCTCAATAGTAAAAAAAAAAAAATTTTAAATATAAAATAACATTACCAACACTAAAGCTGATATGATGAAAACCCACAACGTTGTACATTTTGACAACTTAAAGAAGTTGTCAAAAATTTTAATAAAAAGATATAAAAACACTACATTAAAAAAAAAAAACAAGAAGAAAAAGACGAGTGTTGAAAATAAAAATAAAAAAGTCACCACTATCTCATTGTTTATTATTGGACTTGACAAAATTCTCTTATCAGCTCTACGTCATCGCATTCCCACGAGCTCTACTCATTAGCACTTCCTCCTCGAGCCATTGTCCTTCTACCCGGTTCTTCTCTCCAAAAAATATATAAAAAAAACAGGAGAGGAGGGAGATTGTCCTCCCTTTCCCTCTCTCCAACACAGGAGACACACCGGCAGACAGACAGACACAGTGTGTCCCCCTCCCCACTAGGCAACAGCCCACCCCTGATTATGATGGATCGGATGCGAGCGCTATCTTGACTCGAACGCTTGTAACTGTCAATAATTCCATCTCACATCGAATCCCGCTCCCCGCGGCGTCTGCTCGCTGTCGCATGATCCCTCAGCCAGGGGGCGCCAAACGCCACTGGCTACCACTACTAGTTGTTGTATCACTCACAAACCCACACACACTACACCCTTCTAGCCGAAAACCTACGCAACTGAAAGCCCCACCATCAAATTGTGTGTGTAAAAGACCCACCCCTCTCTTCTCGCGAAAAATCTTCATTAAACTAAAGCTGGACAATCCTTTTCCCCTGATCCTTAAAATCCTACTATGTGTTTTAAGGTCTCTTTTTCTTTGGCCAAGAATGGGTCAAACCGCGATATTTCTACTTCACTTGTCGGTTGAAGGTAATGATGTAAGATGTGCGGAAAAGTGACTTATATTGTCTTGTAACGTGCCAATTTTCAAACCACAAAACTGCACACTGTCACAACTTGTTTGTCCTTTCGCCTAATTCGTACGTCGTAGTCACAACAACGATGTTAGACACTCATTAAGTAAGCATGTGTAGTGTATGTATACTCAGCATACGTTGAAAACCAAGTTCTAAGTTTCCCTCAAGCAAACAGAAAATATTCGATACATTTTAGCAGGCTACTAATAAAGTAATGATCAACTGGCACTTTGAAATCATATAATAAAGAAGGCAGACGATTGATTTATCTTGTTCCAAATACTGTTTAAACGAGAGAATAGGAATAGTTATGTTAAATCACCCTGTATAACTTTGGATAAGAAAAAGTGTTTATAGGGTCTGAGTGGTTGTACCCTGTCATCAGTTGTATCACATCCGTTATTCACAAGACATTCCAATATGATTATCCATTCCCTTTGACAAGACTCATCATAACCACGTTAATTGTTCATTCCAGACAGTAACTTTTGATAATAATCTTATTAGAATACATAGTATATCTCACTCTTTATCTTTTTATTGTTATTTTACCAACTGGAAACTTTTACAGCGATTTTGTAAAAGTTCACTTTTAGAAACCTTTTATTCTTTCATCTTTATCATTTCAAATCTCTTTTATTTATCTCTAACTTTAACGTTTTGGATTGCATCTAGACAACTTTTTTTATACTTTTAATTGTTATCGTGTTCCACAATTTAGGAATCACTATCGAAACTTGTTCATGCAGAAATCGTTATTATAGTCAATTTTAATAGTTTATAGTAGTCCTACAAGTAATAATCTTTTATATTTAAAAAAATATATGTTCTTTAGATACTGAATAGTTTTGAATCATATTAACATTGCTTACCAACCTTTAAACCAGTTCCCAAATCAGCGCTTGGTACCTTACATACCACTTGAAGCACGAATAAATGTTGTCATTGGGGCAAAACTTTGTGCCAATGACCAGTATATGATGATGCTCAATCACCCATAGAATTTAGCACTTATTTTCTATTTAATGTAAAAATCACATAGTATAAACTACAGCGGAACTTCGATAACACCCAAGGGACCATGAAAAAAATTCGAGTTAGAGAAAATTCGAGTTAACGAAGTTGGCAATTTTTTGAATTATTTTTTCAATAGTCGGAACAAAAGTTATCCACATAAGTACTGCATTAATGTACTACACGTAGTACATTAATTGTAACAGACACAGCACAACAACAGATACAGTACAG
>JAQIWH010000820.1:0-39911 GCA_034695005.1 Cryptops parisi | reverse complement strand
AAAAACGAACTTCAAAATTTGAAACATCTGCAAACATTTTTTACGACCAGTCAAGTTAAATAAAAGGTTGTAAAAAACCATTCAAATAGTGTTAAAATTAAATTTAAACATTTCTCTGCTGACTTTAAAAAAATCGTTAAAAATATTTAATTTTGTTTCTAAAAAACAATTTTCAAAAATAGAATTAATTTCAAAAACTTTTTTTTTTCAAGAATCAATAGTGACATTTATTTAAACGATTAAACAATACAGACGAGGTATAAAACCCAAGAGAACAATTTTTAAGACTCTTAAAGATCGTATTCTTTATCATAAAACATTAAAAAATTAATGCTGAATTCGAGCGAGTAATTTCGTTGGCAACACCACTAATAAAATGGTGCCTTCAGGTGAACCACCAGTCAACTCGAGCTGAAAGTCGGAAAGCTCGAGAAATAGTGAAAGCTCGAATTTGCATTCAGCACACGTTCTAAAAGATACACTGAATGAAAATTAGGCTTCAAAAGAACACCCAATCCGCATACGAGTCATAAAGACTCCTAAGTACGTACTGTGTTCTTCTTTGTTGAAACTTTAACTTTTTTTCTCTCTAAAAGAGGAGGAAAGTACTTAACGAAGACAGGCATAAAACCAGTGACGCTTTTCTCAACGTTCTTTTCTGATGATATTAGTGGTGCAACATACACTTCAACACCTGAAATGAAGTAAATTACAGGTAACCCTCGAAGACTTCCTATAATGTTTAATTTTGATTAACGAAAACGAGCCAGATAACAGTCACTAATCGAACAAAATTCAGTCTGTCAACACAACAGTTTCCATAGTAAACATTCCGACAGTTGCCGTAAGGAAACATTGTCACCTGACGACCAAAAATTTCAAATATGACACACAGTAAAGTCAATGAAGAGCCGAAACGACTCTCTTCATTAAATTCCGTCAACCTGAAAAGTCAATGTGTTGATGATCTCGACAAGCTCAACTCGAATTTGTTCTCGTTCTCAACCTGTGGGCAATTTTGTGACAATAATGATAGCTCAACAAAATTTCCTCCAAGATATGTTTAATTCAAATTATGTCGAGAATTTGCCAACCTTTTGGCAAGAAGATCTCGGCAACTATGCCCAACTTTTAACAAGAATGGAATCGTTGCCAACGGTGCTATGGAAACGGACAAAGGGGGTTGTGTGTGTGTGTGTTTGTGTTTGTGTTTTTCTACCTTCAGGACAGAAATGTGGGCTATGGTGGTGGTTTAGCAGTCATCGGAATTCAAGAGGACAACCGTAATGACAAATAGTACTTTCAAAGCTCTCAAAGGTACGCTAGCAGCGAATGGCAGAGCAAAAACGGCAGCAGAAATAAGAGGCAATTAAACGACATGAACTAAGTAAATTTCCAACACATTAAAAATAAAAACCTGCACATTAATCCAATTACGTGTCTAGCACTTTAAAAAGGAAACGTTTAAAAGGAAACAAAAACTAGAGGAAAAAATATATAAACCCAGCGTTGTATTGCTTTTGTTCCGAGTTTTCGTATGCAGTTTTCTAGAATTACACCGTCATAGAGATAAGGTACAAAGAAATAAAGAAATAGAAATGAAGTTGTAGATGAGCATCCAACACCATGAAAATAAATATGCAACCACGTATAAAAGATGAGAATGACCAAAAAAAAAATGGAATAAAAATTATACGGATTTCCTCATATAACATATTTTTGTAAAAAATGACCTAAAAGCGTTTTCGAATATGTTACGTGCAATTCTATCTTCCTAATACATAATTATGAGCAAAACAATCATATTTGTTAAAATATTCGTACAAGAAGTGTGAAGTAACCCATAGACAACAAGTTCAGATCCTTAAACTCGTTTTCCTCGAAATTGTGAAACTATTACTTAACACCTTTTTACACCAGACTCTTCAACTATAAATACACTAAACTGAGAAAACACAATGGAATAAAAATATCCTCCTTACTCTATAAAAGTCTAGACTGAGGTTGAAGCCTCGGTTGCCATAACCACAGCAAACAAATATTGGCGAGGCATGACATTGGCCAATTAGGCAGCGGTAAACAGCACTGAAAGTGGTAAACGTATGTTGTTAGTTCAGTGCTGACTATTGTAGGAGCTTTTCGCAACACTCTTTCACAGCCTTGATCGTGCCTTTCAGTTGTGAATATACCCGCTGGTAACGACAATAAACTATAGAAAAGGCAAAGTATTCTTTTCTCTGTCCGTGGAAAAAAAATGTTTCCGCGATAATTAAAAAGTGTAAACAAAGTGTAAACAAAGAGAACAATACCCATACGTGCTACAGCACTGATTGCATTCTATTAAAGTAATAAACAAGTACCCATACGTTAAAAATGCTTTCTAAGAAAATGCTTTATATATAGCTTCGTTTTATGCAATCTTTGAGTAATTAGACATTCGGTTTATGTTGCGTAACTTCATTTTCGATTTCTGCAACTTTTTTATTCGAATTGTGTGATTTAGTTACATTGGACTAACGGGGTTTTCGGTTCTCATTTTGTGCAATTTTTGGTAATTGGACTATAGAGTATATTATCATAAACACCTGTAAATGGCAGCATACGTTCAATTTCCAGCTCACTCACAAACTCATAAAATCACAAATTCATGGAGTCACAAACTCACGAGTGAAGCTGATATTAATCGTATAAAAACAAACTTATAAATAAGTAAGCAAGTTGAGTTAACTTTCAAAAACATGAGCTAAGTTAACTTATGTAGTTTTTTTTTTTTTTAACTTTTGACAGTACAAAAAAAAGTACTGTATTTTAATGTTGAAAAAGGGAGATGCCAATATCTCACCATTTTTGTGGCTCACTAAAGCCTCCAAAATGCACATAAAAAGTTGATTACTACAATAAACGAGCACAATGGAGATTAAGGTGATACCATACTGTGCAGAGCAATTTAATTAAGTAGAGGCTACTGCTGCTAGTTAACTTCTCTTGACTACAGGTGACAGACAACCATACAACAACAGTTTTAAGGAGAATTTTCAGTACGTCACGCTAAGGTTAAAAATTAGAAATAATTTACCGGAAAATTACAAAATAAACAATACAGAACACATTAAACTGAGGTTGTCCCACCCATAAACCCAAATGCTCAAAGAAATGTGGCTCGAACAAAACTTGGAATCTAATAACACAACTGATGTATTTCAAAATACAGGTCAACAACCTCAGAACAGCAAATCAGCAATCCGAAAACATCAGTAATCCGACATTCATATCTAAGCTACCACTGTCTTATGGTGCGTTGTTTGAAAATCGGCTGATTTGCCTGTCGTTTATAAGAAATTAATGCGACTCTTTGGTAATGTTTTGTTAATTATTCACTACTCTTGGTATATTTCATAGATAAAGTAAGATATTTAGCAAATGGTATGAGTTATTATTATTATTATTTTCAATGAACGGTCCGCAAGGTCCAAATACGTACAAAACAAAAACAAAACACAATATTAAACAACAACTAATCTACATACAGTACATGATTAAGTAACAATTTATCAAATACTAAAAAAGGTTTGTTTTTTCAAGGTCTACGTTGTTAACCAATTTTCTTATTTATTTATTTTATTTATTTACTTTATTTTCATCCCATTGAGACATAACGTACAAAAAACTATGGCAAACAGGCAAATAACAAACAAAACAGTACGTGAAATGTATGTATAGGTTTTTCTCGAATGTGTGAAAATAATTGTAAAATTAAATTATTAGAATTATAGGATTAAATAATACATTTGTACACATTTGCAATCTAGATCTAGCAGATAATGGAGTCACAAGGCAAACTTGTTACTGTAAATAATGTGTTTGGAAATAATTTTATTCTAATTGGAAGCTGGTTCCAAGATTTAAAACACCTATGTGGATATTTTTTGTCCACCCATAATGATGAGTTTTTCCCCCACAAATTTATATTTCACTTAACACTAAACAAAAGTTAGTTCACTTTAACTAGAAAGAAGTATCAAGTCCAAATTATTTAAACTTGTATACCTGTATTGTTCGTATTGCAATGAAATGTGCTTAAAATTGTCAAGTGTAAAAGTTGCTTAAACTTGTCAAGTTTGCTCAAAACGAACATCTAAAAAAACATTGGGGGAAAAACACGTACGACATTCAATACTACATTGCTGACAATAACGGCTGGACCTTTGAGACATTTACTACAAGAACATCGGAAAAATTAATGATCGGTGAATATAGCCTGGAGGTTTTGCTTAAATTCCTTATATTTAGCATTGATTTTTCAATTTAATTAAATTGGGCCTGACACTAGTGAAACGCTTTTTAAAAATAAAAAAATAAGAACACACACACACAAAAAAAAAAAGAAAAAAATTAAAGAAACTGTGGACCCTTAGAACTGCAGTATTAAAAATTGATTTTTTAGTATAAGAACCCTATGCTTCGCATATGAGACGTTTCATATATTACGCGTTACAGTAGAACACCTAAACAGCACATCCATTAAAACATTGCAGGGGGCTGATTGATTAACTTAGCCTAGAGCTTCATGACATTTGAATTTTTTAAATTGATTTCGAGAAAAGCGACTGAAATTCAAGCAGACAAACTTGTTTTTGGACAGAATTCTATGAATTTGCGTATTATACAAGTAGACCTACGTATACTAAACTTTGATCCAGTAAACTGAAATCAAGTAATATTTTAAAGCAATGTCGCTACAGAGTGATTTTTGTAATGAAAGAAAATAAACAAAAGATCAGCAAAAATTTATATGGTTTCATTTTAATTTCAAATGCCAATGGCCATCGAACAAGATTAAAATACACAAAAAAACAACAACCAAAAACTGATTACCAAAGTAGAGGATCAGACGCAAATAGGTGACGTGTTGGAATAATGTATGCAAAGTTTGGTAACTACGGTGCCGAACGTTGTTTCTCATAGCAAAATATTGATCGACAACTGGGCTACAGGAAACAGGTGATGAGTTGGAACCAGGTGAAATCATGTGAGAATCCACAGGTGGTATAGTCAGTAGCAGGCTTCACGATTTGGTGAAGCCTCACCATGTTCAGAGTAAAAAATGAAGTTGAATTCTAATATTTTGCTGGTACATAAAAAAAGAAATACATATTTATGCTAATGAAAATTCGGTGTTATAAAATATCCCTTTTACATTACAAATGATTAATACAATAAGTCAAGTAGCCGATTCACCCGAGTCGCACGCGTGATTGCCTAATTAATGACGTCATGAAAAACAATAAAAAAAATATGTTAGCATTGCAATAAAGTTATCAGTTACGGTAAGAAATTAAGTTTGGACTTGGGGGTCTAAGAAAAGGTTTATTAAAGAGAGACCTAAAATCCCTTTATTTTAATTCCGATGGGTCCTAAAGAATAACTAAGCAAAATTTGCTCCTGATCCGTCAAAGGGCCTGCGTAGCGAACAAACACTCAAACAAACAAACAAACATAAACTTTCTCTTTATACCGGGTGTCTACAATGAGATGTAAACTTTTTTACTCACATACACCCCCTACACACAGTTTGAAGGTAAATAACTATATAACCATAACCAAATATGCAGATGTAGTAAACACATGAAAGTTTCATAAACAAATATAACTTCAGTGCACCTCTACATGGGCGCCTCTGGTGGCACGAAGAACGTCTAGGAAGTAGTCTAGGCTCATGTCATGTGTTCTGTAACATTCCCTCATGTTGACGAATGGTTAGAAAATGTTTGAAATTTCAAATTAAACTGCTTCATATTTAAGAGTGTCACATAGTTAGAAATTTTTCGAACTAAAAATAAACAAATATAAACACGTGTTTCACATGCAGTCTGTTGCCAACTATCTACAAGACAGCATCAAATCGTCAACAAATTAAAATGAACGGCTCGGTTTTTTTTTAGTTGTTTTGTCGTTTTTGTTGTTTAAACCGTGTTAAGATTTTACTTTTGCATACCACCACACAACCTATGCTCGATCGCTCGGAGTCACCATTTTGCAAAATGACTTACTGCAGCGCCACTGTGGTTATAACACGCACTACAAAATTCTCATAAAAGCTTTATGGGTTTCTGCTTCCGTTCCACCAAAAATTACATTAGTATAACCTTATATGAAAAAATGATGGAAGTTTTCAAGTGTTTAGATCTCATTGTGTATATTATAGATCCCTATATACCGTATATGATAGATTACTAAATTGGTCACATGGGTCGTAATGATTTAAGATGATTAATGGCAAGCGTTTTGGGTAGTCACTATGCTGCCTTGAAATGTGTCACATGACAATGTACCGATTAATAACAATAATTTCTTGATTTATGAGAGTTTTCTGGTGATGCGCAACAAAAAATGTTTTTTACAGATGCTCGTAATAGTCGAGAAAAATTTGTTTTTGTACGATTTTGTGTGTGGTACACATGTAACGAAACGCTCCTCCACCTGCTAATTTTTTGGCATATATTGTAGCACGATTGTTCTTCACACTGGAGTGTTTAACCTACTATAGTTAGGTTTTCTTTTCGTTTTCTGGTATTTTCGATATAAACGACTTTTGATTAATGGGATGTTTTAGCAGAACATAAAAAATAAAAAAATTAAAAGTTGGTAAAAGTTGGTAAAAAATAATTCAAGTGCGATTTATTATTTATTGCTTTCGACCCATAGGGGTCACGGAAATATTACAAAACAGTAAGAAAATTAAAATTGACAACATTGAATACAAAACAATTGCTCAAGACAGTAAAATCATTAAAAATAACAACAGAAACAACATAACAAAAATAACAAAATTTTTCTGCTGAAATAAATTCTACTCTTACCTACTATTACATATAGACTACCTGGTTTAAAATCTACAATAACAATGTTCCATACATGATCTCATAGTTCGTGCCTAATAATGCGAATAATAGCTTTCCTTCACACAAAACATTCACGTATTCTAATTTTTGCGTGTTACTTTTATTCAACGTTTTCTTAAGAACCCCGACTGAATCTCAGTTTCGCTTGAGGTTTCGACATAATAGAAGTTTGACTGCGCGTGACTCGTCAAAAAGAAACGACTCAACCAAAAAAATAATGGCGAAACGCCTTTTTATTACTTTTATTTTTCCTCTGTGACAAAAGGGGGATGAGAGAGGAAGAAGAAGAAAATCAGCAATCCGACCAAAAAACCCTTTGGACCACCAGTTCATCATAGGTTGTGTGTTATCAGTTGGTAGTGTGTGTGCTGTAAGTAACTGGTTGTATCGGAGTGAGTTGCCAGTTGAGTGCACAGGGTCACTGGTGGTCCTTAGCCAATTTCTTTCGAGCAGCTGATCCGCTTAGACTGGTAACAAGTATGAAGTCACTTGATAGGATTTTTGCCATCGGTTTGGATCACGTCCACCACGTGAAACAAAAGCATTCTTCTCATCATGAACAATGAATGCTCTCAAGACCTGACAAAACTGTTCAGATTTTGGAGGAGCAACTACTTAAGTGTAAATCCTTAATGTCAAACTTCCATTGACCAAACCGTCCAGAGAGACCAAACATTTGATATTATCCCCTTAAACATAATAAATATATATATATATAAAGGAGGTCTTTGAGGATTACGTTCTGCGCAAAAATCAAATAGACCGAAAATTGCATATGCTTATACAATGAAGTAACAATACATTGGCGTTCAGTCATTTGTAATAAGGAAACATTTTCGCAAAGTGAATCTACTTTACAATGTTTGTCAATTTTGTTTTTGTTTTTTTAAAAACGTTCTTAATACAGTAAACGCTACTATACGATTGAATATCTGAAATTTAAGTCGATGCGAAGATTCAAGACATCTTCAAATTCGCGACTGATAATCAACCAAATTATTTTTTAAAAAAAAGATAAAATCCAATCAAAATTCTATTAACATAAAATGAGAAATTTTTCGTACGGATTCTAAATTTAACTGCAGACAGTACACTGTAATGCAGAAATAAAAACAATACTATTAAAAGAATTTATTCAATTTCAGCAAAATAGTCTTTGCTATATGATGATAAGCATTCTACATGTAGAGTATGTATTTGTAAAAATCAATACATGTTATATAAAATTCATATTCGAAAAAATAAAAACTATATACCGGAACTGTATACATATACAGGTAAATATACATATAGGTAAATATATAGGTACAGGTTTTTATGTAGGTAAATATACATTTTCATATAAATTTTGTGACTAAGTTATTTTAATATATTGTAACATTATAAATTATCTTAAATATCGAAATAAATTTTATACCCATAAAATAAATGAAAAAAAATCAACAACAATAAATTGTAAATAATAATGACAAATCATTTACCTAGTAGTTGATAAAAAATATAAATTTAAAACCACCAAAAAAATGTGAAAAATCCGTACCCCCGTTTAATGCGGAAATTTGTTTTATACGAATCTTTCATAACGTATTTCCACGTGAATCGTAAATCAACAAGCTTTGGTTATTGCTCTTGAAATGAGAGATTACGTAACGCCTCTACTTTAATGAAAATAAATACTCAAACTATGTGGTAACACGACATATAAGTTTCATTCAAGTCTCTAGTAGAGCAAGTCACTTTTACCATTTGAATTTTTCACCAACCCACTGAGTAATCTTCATTAAATCTTCAGCAGTTTCCTTTTCGGCAAACTTGCTTATGTCTCAATTTGGAATTCCGTACAAGTCCACTTTAGTTGCCGTTTTATTATGAACGAATGCATCTTTTATTATGTAAACTCGTACTTCTAACAAACCCCACCACGACTAACAAGATCTCAGATCAGAACAAACAACAACTTTCTTACTTAAACACAATGTATTCCCTTCCATTTTAAGACCTTTAGCCACACGTTTGGAGATGACCGCCTATGATTGGGTTCACCGAGTGATAATCTTATAATGCCGATGACCATCAATTAATTGGTCGTAGACGCTCAAATTCACTGATCATCAAGCTTGCACCCTCAACCCCATCATCATCATCATCAACAACAACTATAAAAAACTCATCCTAGCCCTAAACCATGATAAGAAAAAATAGGTTTACTTCCTGCTGCCACCAATTACAGAACTCATCAAGAATCCTGTTACTGTTATTAGGTTTGCCACCAACAAGCGGCAGTTTGGTACTAAATCGAGGTTGATTTTGCTTGATGTTATTTTCTTATGTAATCCGCTAAAGCAAAGTGCATGGAAAAGCTGATATGCTGCTGCAGGGGCTTTTCGCGAGATCCCAAAAGTGAAAGGCGGGTAGCAGCAATGTTGCAGCGATTGGTGAGCCAAGCCCCCGAAGCGTGTCTGAGCCACCCACGTGGGTAAACATCATCCCAAGCATGCTACGCTCAATCCCGATGAGGATACTACCGGAATCGAAAGGTTGCATCTATCGACCATTGTAACATGGCGAGGGAGAATGTGAAGGGAAGTGAAGACGACTTTCGATATCGAGCTCTCGAGAAAAACATACAGGCTGAAAAAAACATGTGTAACCATTTTCCCATGTTTTTATGTTCGAATAAGTATGTTACGTCATGTTATTATACAACGACTAAGGGTTTATATCGAGTAGGCCTACAGTATAGGCATATTTATCGCTATCAGTACACTATGTTATCATTAGTAGCACAGTACTGTATTGTGTTCGTAAACCCAAGAATTTGCTGTAATTCTACATTTATTTGCTTATATGGCAACTTGGCCTTTCCACATTATACTGTATACAGTATTATTATACAAGGTGTCTCAAAAGTCTTCATTAAGGTAATAGTGTGTTGTTGTTTTTATTTTTTTATTTTTTGAAATCTTTTTATTAAGAATAGTTTTGACACTAAAGTTACATTTTTTTTTCAAAAATGTCACTTCCTATATAGTTAAAGGTAGCAGCCTTTGAAAAACGTAACTTTGTCGAAATCATTATTACAAGATAACAGAAAAAGAAAGAAAAAAATTAACTATGTTGAAAGACTTTTGGGACACCCTGCATAATAATATATAAACATGTCATAAAATAACTAAGTTACAAAATAAAAATAAATACATAAATAAAAGCAACTCTCGTTTCACGAACGAAAGCCATGCCAAAACGTTCATTTTACGTGTTATTTCTTATGTTTATGTGCACCTTGCATTCCTGAGCTTTTACGATACGCGCATACGTTAACGGCCATTTTGAAGCATTAAAATCATACTAAACATCGAATGGTCTATACAACACGCTTTATCTAATGTATAAGCGCAAAAGGAATAGGCCTAAGTAAATATGCGTACGATGTATAGTAATGACATATAACTTGAAATAAGACATGAAAAAAATATTTAACAAGATATTTGTATAAACTGTGACATTTGTTATAGTGAATGTTCGTAAACCGAGAGTTGGCTGTACATGATCACGTTCTTTTCACAACCGTTTATTTATATTTATTTTTTATTGCCATGCAAAAATTCTGTAATTTTGAGCATGTTGCCAAATAAAAACAAACAATTTCAAGTATAAAAAAATTTATGAGAAATTATGCAATTCAAACTATAATAACTTAAAAAAGCGCAAGTTAAAATGAAAACCGAACTTGAAACAAACCAAAATCACGGCAAAATGTTTGTAAGTTGACTGACCTCAACAAATATATATTATAGACATCAATTTAAAAAGCATGTTGTGCCAAGCGGATCTGTTTACTGATTAACTATTGATGTCTTTGAGTGGTTCTTGTTGAGTGCCTCGGACTAACAAAACATGAAGAACCTTCTGTAACTGTACACGCTTTCTAAAAACTGGTGACAGATAATTAAGTTGACACAAGATATACATAAACTACTTGTAACGCACTTCGCTGGCCGTGACGACCTATGGAACGAGTTTATCAGACCCTGGTACGAAACGGTGTACTAAATAATTACAAATGGTGTTGAGTGTATTGTAAACACATTTGCTGATATTTCAGTGATAACCATTTGGTAACGTAAAAGATAAATATGAAAATATGATTACAACATCCACTTTCTGTTGAGCTGGTTAACTAGAAACCAATTTCATACAAAACTTTGAATTATAAAAAATTCAATCCAAAATATTCAATACAACTCAATATTGGTTCAATCAAAAATGATTTTTAAGCATAGCCTACTCTTTATAAACTGTCATTGTATGTACATACACCGTGCAATGAATCCATTTTTGATTTCTGCGAATTTTAAAATATGGGCAATCTTTTAGTAGGTGATTCGTTATTCAATTTATATATGTTTTGAGTGATTCCATTTTTTAATCTGCACTTTTCGAATAAGCCGAATTTTGATCTATGCGAATTTTGATTTACTTGAATTTAAATTTATATCGATCGTTGAGTAATTTCTAATTTGATATTTAATTTATGCGAGTTTTGAATAGTTCAATTTTGTATTTCTGCAATTTTCGATTTATTTATTTATATATTTTTTTTTACATTAGACTTATGCGGTCTTTTATTCATGCGAAAGATTTATGCGGTTCTCGTTTTATACGTTTTTTGGTACATTAGACTATACAGTACATTCTCATAAACGACTATAGATGATAGTATACGTTAAATTTTCAGCTCACTCATTCACTCACAAGTGAAGCTAATATAAAAAGTATAATAAATATTTTAATGGTACACTGGTATCAGTGTTCAATCACTTGTGTACTATGCACAAAATCGCATGCTAACGAATTTTTCTTGCAAATTTTTCTTTCAACGAGCACGTTTGTCTCGATCTATAACAAAACTCGCGTAAAATCGAGGCCTTCCTGTATATACTGTATATAGTATAATAATTTTCAGTGACATCATATAAATTAAAGTGAAATATTGAATTTGCCAAAGAAACAGTTTTGAATGAGAGTGAATATTGCTTCAAAATGAATAGTTGATTGTTAAACGAGACTTAAAATATAAATAGTTTCGCAAAAATTGTTAAGAAATATTTGTTAAGAATAATTTTAAACAGAATTACATTTTAAATTTCTTACATATAAATAGCTAAATCTCTCACATTTAAACACTTAACTACAGTGACAAATAAAAAAATATTGATTTATTAAATGATTTCAACTGATGATAGGTAAATGCTGAACATTCTTGACAGCGAAATGTGTTATCAGTTTAGAAAATGAAAAATGTTCAGTTTTGTCCAAGAAAAATCCATTCAACTATCAAGAATAGAATCGATATCAGCTTGAAATTGTTCCAAAATTTCCAATTTATGCCCTCAATGTAACTTTGGTGCATTTTCCTCGAAAAACGTCCATGTTGAAAAGCTTCAATAATAAAATGTTTTTTTTTTCACATACCATTTTATGTTTAATAAAAACCTTTCAAAATTTAATCATACCCATTTAGGTTAATAACCGTTAGTTGTTTGATGAGAAATTAAAACAATGTACAAATTATTATAAATGTAAATGCCTGTTGAAATAACTGTTATAAACTACCTAATTGACACGCAGTTTCATATATTACTATTGTGCTATGATGAGAAATAGTCATTATAAATTTCATATTGTCTTTTTATAATCGGCTTGCGTGGGTTTCAATGTAGACTTTATATACAGTTTTTTTTTAGTTTAATAATGCTATTTTTATTTTTATTTTACCATCCTATACAACGTGTTCCAAAATTCGTTATTTGACAATAGTGAAATCCAGTTATTGTGATCACTTTGGGACTAGTGCTGTTTGATAACAATAGCAGACTGATAGCATTGAACAGTATACTTGCTCAACATTCAGAGTTCTGCAATTACACGGTTTTTCTTATAGTTATTTAATATAACGTCTAGTACCTCGTTGTATTTAAATTGCAGCGATAATACACAGTATGTCTTTGCTATTAATATCAACAAGATGTTCCTCACTATCTGTTTAACGAAATAAGCGAATTTTCAAATAAACGTTTTAATAAACGATTATATGTGTATTTAGATACAGTACATGTTAAAAAACCATGATCCAACAGAAATTGTAACATCCGTACATAACAGAGTTATTACAGTTGTTACATTCATAACGATTATTATAATATTAAACACAATTACAACATTCTACATATGCACTATGGGTGTCTACAAAACGCAAACCGATCAAATGCATTACGAAAGATTTACCAGAATTTCGGTGATTATTTTGAAGAAAAATAGGTAATAATTGCTGTATTGAATTATAAAAACATATAGTCCTATGTAAATACCTATTTTATATAAATAGATGTGTATGTTAATATCTTTAAAACATTTGTTTAGAAATTCACTTTTATTTCGCCAAATGAAACTTTTAGAGACACCCTGTGTATTCACACGTTCTTAGTCATTTCTATTTCTTTGAATAAACTCGCTTTAAGTTCCTGGGAAATGTCCTTGTCATGGTCAGTTTGCATTGACGCAAATCCAAAGTGAACAATAGTTGTGAAGAATATACGTGTTGGTTCACAGAAAACAATAATTTATGTTATAATAACCATACTTGAAAAATAAGTTTTATAAATAATTTTTTTTTCCAAAACAAATTACCATACCACACCTACATTTATATTTATGTTGGACTTTCACACTAGTCAATAGTGTCTGTCGGTTTTAGACACATACAAATTTAAAATAAAAAAATAAACATTGTAAAACAAAATCTATAATAAACATAATAAAACTTGAATGCAAAATGTTTATTTCTGTTTGGTAGGTTTGTCTTTGCTGAAGAAAACAGCAGGAGGCAGCTGTAGAAAAAATTCTTCAGCACTGTTTGCAGATTCTAGTTTCAGCAATGAGTTGGAAACAACAAAAAGTGAATGCAGATTTCTTCAACACACATGGAAGAAATACACAAAAAACTTTTGTGATATTTTTGCAAGACCAAAGACAAACAAGCGGTGAAATTATATGTTCAGTATTTTTAACCTCCAGACGAAATGAAGAACCAAACAAAAAAGTCTGGTATAGTCACGTAAATGACTCAGTGGGATGACACAATGTTTACATTGTTCCATTGTTGTTTTTTTTTTCACCATGGAAATAAAACTTCGGTGATAATTTAATTACCAGCAGCTGAAGGTAGTCGAGCAAACAATCACTTCCTACTCGAAGTACAGTCAACCTCTACTAGGGAGGCCCTTGAGAAACAATCCTCACATAATCAAACATTTTTATGACCTAGTACAATTAATTAGCTACACAGGGTGATACAAAAAAAAAACATGAACAAATTTATTGAAACAGTAAAGCATGACACGTTTTCCAACTACTTAAGAATAGCAATCTGCGCGATACCTAATTATAAATAATATACAGCATGTGCAGTTATACCAACTTTACGTAAGTTCAAAATTGTACACCCGAGACTCTTATTTTAATAAAGACCCATCAAAAATGACGGAAACTTTTTTTGTTTTCATTGCAATTTATTGTTTTAACTCATTTGGCTTCGCAATATTCGTTACAGTTAAACTATCGGTTTAGCATTTTATTTATTTTAAATTCAAACACCACCACGCGCTGTTTATTTTACTACTTCATAAAAGAAAACTTACGTACCCACCAGTACAAATCGTGGTGTACCCACTGTACACAACGATTTGTACTGGTGGGTACGTTAATTGTGAGTTTGCCTTTACAAATTCTAGAAAGATCAATTATAAAAAGATTAAACATCAGCAGTCCCAAAGTTGACCCTGTGGGACAACACATTTAATGTCATAAAGTAGGTCTACATTCACCCTGTGGAACAAACTGCGTTCTTCCATCGAAATACTCTGGTCTGTTCATTATGAAATTGTTACTTTCAGTTCATAATCAAAGTGTAATTAACTATTGATTAACTATTAATTGACTATTAACTATTAATATCGCTAATCAAATTCAAGTAAGTGAAATTTTCTAGAAATCTTATATACAGTATTTTTTTAAAAATTCTAGGTTATTGAAATATAAAATTGCATAAACGTAGCAATTTTTTCCAACTATAATGACTCTGCAAAGACATTTGTTACCAAAATGTATATCTGCTTGTTAGTTTTCATTATCATGTTATATCAACTTTACTTATCACTAGCTTTTTGTTTGTTCTCCTTATTTACATTCTTTCTGCATACGGTCTCATTTTTTTTTGCTTCTTCTTCCTTTGAGAAGCAGAAAGATGAGAAATGATAGAAAAATACCACACAAAAAAAGAGGGCGAAAAATTTCCCTGAAAATTCAAGTTGAAAACAATAAAAAGAAATCCAATCTTTTTTTGACTTCAATAAGGCACTAAAACGTTTTAAAAGAATATAGAACAGATATATAAATAAGTTACCCTTTTTTATATATAAAAAAATAAATAAATAACGTGCACGAACCAGCCCAAGAATGCTCGAGTAAACACTTGAAGTGAAAAAAAAAGACCTTCAGAAAAATTCGATTTTTCACTTTGCAAAGTCATCAGGTTAGACACGTGAGAGAAATTTCTATTCCATTCTTAAGTTCGGTTTTCCCGACTTGCGAAAAGTACGAAAAAGTTAAGTTATTCGTCTACCATTGTAGAACTCTTTAACCAAAAAAAAAATAAAAAATAAATAAAAAATAAAAAAATAAAAAAAGTTTAATTCCGAACGTGACTGGTTCCTTTTAATCTCCATTTATAATGCTTAGTATATCCGGTAACCAAAAAAGTTCGTGCGGTTTCATATTTTGCAAGAATAAAACCTTGACAACAAAACACTCGAACTTTATTGGTTAGCTTATAATACTAGGAAATATCGTCTCTTTAATAACAATTATTAAAAAGCTACCTTATAATGTATCCCAAGTGGAATATATTATACAAAACTATTCACATGACACTTTTGAAAATGTTGAAAATTGGACATGAAGATCAACTGAAAATTGTCAAATCAAAGTTCCAAATCAATGTTGCTATGACATCTCTTGAAACAATTTCAATTAAAGTCGATTTATGAAAGACTTAAAGTAAAAGGAAGTCTCCACAGTCATACATTGAAATCTGTGAAGTCACGGTAGTCTGTGTATCCAACGTTAATTCCTGTACAAAATAGTAATAAATGTTATTTACTGATAATAAAATTGCAAAACTGTCTTCTCTATTACTTTCCTGATATGTTGTTCATTTCTCATTTACTATTTTGAGTTATTTCTAAATCATATCATCTACCAGTTCGCTTAACATTCGTTCAACACATTCATCAATACTATAATTTTAAGAACTTTTCTCAAATTGAGAATAATCTATCATTTCTCTAACAAGATTAATTCGCGTACAGTGGTGCTCATAATTACTGCAACACTTCCCAACGTGACAAACGTTGGTTTTATTTCACAATATATCACCCGCTTCATTACATGTTTTATATATCAATTTAAAGGAAACTCCATGTTGATTAATAATAATTACAAAATAAATAATTTTCATTTATTACATTTTAAGAAAACTTTTAATTAAACAAAAAATAAATGACCAAACAGTAATGAAAGATAAATCTATAATTTCATAGTCAATGTATTTCTATGCTAACTAGACGCGAACCTGTGAGAAAGCAATAACTGAAGGCAACAAAAAAACAAGATCCCATTGGTTAGTAATCACATTACTGTGTTCGACTAAGTGGTGTATGTTTTTTTAACGTTTTTCTTAGAATGTAATGGAAAAGTTTTCAAAAACATTGGCTGTAAAATTACTAGTCTACATAAAATTTAGCCTACATGAAATTTTCTTCAAATTGGTATATATTTCATATAAAAAACGAGTAATATAATACGTAGAATAATTTGGATAAAAAACTAACTTTGCCATTCTCGAAAAGTGTTGAACTAATTGAACAGCTTATTTCCAAAACGTCTTATCTCCATTTTGATAATTTTTTAGATAAGAAGCTCTGACAACTATCTGTGCATCACTGATTTTCAAGACTCAAAACTTGTTACTTCCTACTGGAAAGCACTTTCAAAAACCACGTTTATAAGCAAAGTCTATAGTCGAATAAATAAAAAAAATACATGTTTCCTGAAAAATTGTGTTTTTGTATTTAAGACGTTTTGGAAATAAGCTCTTCAATTATGAGCACCACTGTACAGTAAATATAGCAGATTTCCTCACGAGTAATACAGTACTAGCGCTTCTTTATCATCAGTTTTTACGCACTGAAAGTTTTACAAAAAAAAAATACACCTATCATTTTTATCAATTCCTTCTTTCTTGACAAACCAAACCTTACAGCTGACAGTACAAATATATTATGTGACACATCCACTTCTATCATTCTCAAACACAAGAAAAGAAATCTGTACTAAAAAAAAAAACCGGGCATTGAAAACTGTTCTCCTATGCCGTTCTAAGAGCCTATTGGCCAAAGTAATCATCGATGCGCCAATGATGGTACCTACTCGTGCCAGAAAACGAAATAAAAAAACTCCGCACTACAGTATAAGGACACACACAACTTCTTGGTTACTTTCCTCTTCCTTTTGGTCCAATCGATCTCACTTGGCTTCCCAGCATCCATCCCTCACAATCTCGCGTCCTCCACCGGGAACTGTCTGCAACAACCAACGTCAGCTGCAAGTTCCACTACGTTCACAGAGTGCTGCCAAGCAACAACAACGACTGTGTCGTCTGCCTACTACTCCCGAACGAACAAGCATTACTTGCAAAAAACAAACAAAAAACCACCTTCCTTCAAATAGTTGACATTTGGATCGACGGTTCCAAAACGATCCAACTTTGTCCAATTTACATCTCATCTCCATCCACTTGCCAGTAGTTCTTCACATTTCGTGGGACAACAACAACCACCACCACCACAAAAAAGAACAACCAAACACCCAATTTGATCAGTCGGCAAAAGAAGGATAAAATCGTTTTGTCTACCAAGTACTGAAACTACCCTTCAGGTAAGTGTTCCCAGTTCTTTGCTATTGTTAATGTTATTGTTCTAGTGCAAATGCACACGCACAAAAAAAGTAGTTGTTGGAAACGGGAAAAACAAATTTTTCTTTAACGGTAAAAGAAAAAACAAGTTTGCTGTTTCTTTTTCTTTTTCGTTGTTTTTGGTCAATATATTGAATGAGACATTACGTACCCGTACATGCTTGTCATGTTTGGTGACAGCGCTGATGAGAATATTTTTTGTCACGGAAATCAATGAATATGAAAGTTTCGACAAGGTTTTCTTTCTCGGCAGTTCCCCAACTGATGTTAAATATTTCATTCAAACATTTTTTCTTACAGATTTGTTTTTTGTTGACATGTACAAAAATAACAAAACCGTTTAATTCGATTTTTCGCTAACGCTGTAAATAGTTAATAGTTCACTGTCAGCAACAGTATTTACCATAATTGAGTCGCATTCACTGTATTAATCCTCGACCCTATTGACCATCGTACTTGCTAGTCCTTTTACTTTGTCTACTATACTGTAACTAGTAGGATTGCAGAAGTAAACTTTCATAGCAACTCTTTTGCCGTTTACCATTGTTTCTTTAATCAGAAGCCAAACTGAAAAATACCCATATACACAATGGTTATCTGGTTATTGTGATCACTTTGGGACTGGTGCTTTTTGATAACAACAGTCAGCTGATAACATTAAACAATGAAATAAAACATTAAACAGTGTCTTGGGGACCGACTGATAATAACCGATTAATAACGCTATCCTTTATTATAATAACCGGGTTCCACTGTACTTATAAACAAGTTCTAAAAAGTATACACTTTCAGAGTGAAAATCAAAACAAAAAATGCGAATGTACAGTATGTGTACAGTAATGCTATTCTACAGTTGTTCGTTGGAAAAACGAACACCATATAATAAATTATTATTTTTGATACACACCCGTAATTACATTTCGATGGTGAGAATTTCATAAATTAAAAACCAATTGTTTTCATGGATTAAGTGTATTAAATGGAATTAAATTTCTTATAAACGCTATCAAGATGTAAAAGAAAATGTCTGCTGACCTGCAGTTGATTTTCTTCTTTCCAATGTATAGCAATGTCCATCGTGAAGTGTATGAAATCCCTAAAAGAAACACAGCAAAACAATTGTTTTATTAATCAACTGGTAAAAAAATGACATCTTACCAATTAAATTCTCAATTATATAACACTGGTGTACCCAATATTTTTAAAATTTTATAAAATAATCATAAAATTATAAATATATTTTATAAAATTATAAAATATTCGGTATAATAATGATCATACTTTATTTGTGAAAATGTACTTTTACAGTACAGTATATTAATAGATAAAATGATAATAAAAAACAACTAAATTTGTTATACTGAAGCTACATTTAAAATGCAACCATGTCAGGCTGCTAAAATCTAACCTAACCATGACATTTACCATTCACATATTTTTAATTCATCAGAAAAGTCAATCAGAAATTGAATAGCCTGGTTTAAAAGGGTGTTAAATAACATTTTTGTCAAAAATAACTTAGAAGTATTTTCGAATGTGTTAGATGTAATTCCACCTTCCTGACGCATAATTTTGAACAAAACAACAATATGTGCAAAGATATTAGTGCAAAAAGTGTGAAGTAGCTCATAGACATCAGATCTTGAAACGCGTTTTCCTCAAGTTGTGAAAATGTTCTTAACACCCTTTTACATCAGGTCTTTACATTATCAATCAGGTTATAATAATAAATTAATACATTATTATACCCCCTCCCCTCGTCATAAATACATATTGTAAAATTTTTCAATTTATCAGATAACCAATAAAGTTGGTGCATTCTTTTCAAAGTTAGCTTTCAGCGAAAATATAGAGAAAACTTTAAAAATACACGTTAATAACTTTATTAGTTACCTGATTACATTCAATAATCATCTATATATAGTGATTTTATGGGTTGTTGAAATGTAAGATAAATCTGATTTTATTGTTCTGTGATTCGGTGTGTATAATGTTTCAAATTATACGTTCGTTGGTTGAAACACATTCTGATGTGTTCCTGTGTGCAACAAAATTCCATTCCCAAAATAAATAGGATATGAGAAAAAAAAATTTGATGTCACGATTTTGAGTGAAAATTGAGTCAATACTAGTTCCGGTAGTTTGCTCAGTTTGTCAAATGCCTAGTTTGTCGTTGCTAATTTCATGTTCTTTTATATACGAGACAGGTAACAAAGAATAAAAACATAGCACAATTTTATGTTACATCGAACATGTCTAAATTAAGCATGAAACGACAAATTCAGCAGCCTGCATTACATATTCAAATAAAAACCATTTCTTAAATCAACATCATTTCTTGTCGGATCATACATATTTACAAAACTATTATTTTTTTATGAAGAAAATCCAATGAAAACTAAATTGCAACTGCTAACCGGAAAATAGTGAAAAAACAGTTAGTCCTGTAAAAAAAACAACTTATTACTTGACAACACAACAGCAAAATAAACTGTATATTAAAATTTTGACCTCAAAAATAACGTTCTTCAAAAAACCATTTTCCCCACGTTTTTCATATTAGTTTCCTAAGGAAAACAATAGAAATTTCCACCATTTTGTTTTGTAATCTTTATAAAACGCCCCTTCACTTTTTTTTTTATTAAACTTCCGCAAGCACTTTTAATTTCCCCTTTCGGTAGACATTCCAAAAACATTTTCACACTGATGTACCGAACACTTTTTTAGTGAGAAGAAAAAGAAAAAGAGTGACTTTTTATGAGTGACTGCAAGTTTAAAACTTCACAATATACAAAAAAGTATATAGCAATAATAATAAAAAGGGGACTATTTTATCCCGCTTTTATAAATCCTAGCATGCGTGGAACGTCAAGATGAAAATTTTTTACAGGGTTCCCATAGTGCACCTATGCATAACAACAACAACAAACCATACTGACACAACAGAATGGACAAAAGCGAGACCTTTTTTTTCTCTCATTATTTGTCTTCATCTTTTACCAATCTTGACATGTAAAGATGAAAGAAAAAAATGGTTCATTGTGATAAGAAATCTCAACAAAAAGGTATTGTAAGACTTTCATCATTCAGCTACTCGAAGGCGGTCCTGATGAAGACGAGTAAAACAATGTCGCGGAATAAAAGAGTTTTGTCATGGTGATAACAAAAAGGAAATGTCAATGTCAAAAGGCTTCAAAGTGCATTTTCATAAAAAAAAAACAACCAATAATAATAACGCATGTTAAAACACACAGGTGACAAGGAAGGAAAAACCACACGTTCACAATAGTTAACGATTCGCTTGGATTAATTCCAGTCACCCTTTACATGTATAGACAAGAGAACGTTTTTTCAAGGGTGAAGTGATTTAACGTACAATGGGAAAGAAAAAAAATATTACATCTTATTACAATGAGACGTTTACTCACAAGTGATGACGTCAATGACTCGACTTCTAGAAAATATCTCTTATCTAATCGTTTATTAGCCTTCACCTATCGCAAAGTTCAAGAGATTGTTGTCTTAAACAGTCTCGGTGAAAAATAAATATCCGTGAGAGAGTGTATAGTACTGTAGTGATCACCATGACACTCTCAACATTTCCTGTTTCCAACTGAATGACAATATTAAACAGTTTTATGGTGACATGAAACCTGTATGATGTATTTTTCGTTAACTCAATGACTTCGAAGCACCTGTTAAATATTGATGCAATTAGTCCTCGATTTATGCAAGAGTTGAATTCTACAAAACCTATCACACATTTAAAATCGCATATATCGAAATTCCCCTTAAACGGAAAAAAGTTCAGCGAATGATTTCAGCATTTGCACCAGTTGCAGTTGTATACACGGTATACAATGTGTACACTGTATTGAAGGGAAACAGCAGTTGCAAGAGCAGAGTAGTCACTCACGCATCATCGCATAGAATCGCATAATAGCGACATTTTCTCGCGTATAACGAAAGTCTGGAATTGCATTTCTCTCATCGCATATACGTAAATCGCATATAATCAAGGACTAGATATTTTTCATATATAGATTATTCAAATACGAGAAAATACACGTATATACTCGTGCTATGTTGGACATCGCGTGTAAAAGAACAGGGGTTGCAAGGCTGCAAACGCAAACACGTTTCTTTCAAAATGTTTTATTTATTTACTTATTTATTTGACCAAGAGACAATATTAAAATGACTATTTAGAACAAAAAAATCTGTATACATCTGTAAATTTTACATTTTTATGACACAATCGCTGCAGTAATCAATGTATAATTTCAAGTTAAACCTGTACAATGACTATCAAAGAATTGGGTGTTGTGTGGTGTTTTAATCGCAATCATTTGGTATTTGGTCACAATCTTGTAATCGCAAATCGATTATACGAGTATAAACAAGTATATTAAAAATGCTTTTTAAGCATACTCTTTATATGCTGCCATATACTGTACAAATATAGCCTGCAAAATGTACAGTACATTTATTTATTTTATTCATTTATTTTTCAATCTCACATGGGGACAAATGCATCGTTACAAAATACATGCATACATTATTTTATTTCTGCATGTTTCGATTCATGCGAATTAAAATTTATGCAAACTTTCAGTAATTCGATATTCAATTTATGCGTGTTTTGAGTGATTCCATTTCATGATTTCGGCACGTTTCGATGCATGAGAATTTTGATTTTGGCGAATTTAAATTTATGCGATTATTGAGTAATTCGACATTTGATTTACGCGAGTTTTGAATGGTTTCACTTTTGATTTCTGCAATTTTCGATCCATTCATTTATATATTGTATAATTTATATTATAGTATATTATAGTATAGTATATATTGTATAGTATAACAATATTTATATATTGTTCATTTATATATCCATTGTCCCACCCTTTATTTTTGGTTCCATTGGACCGTGAAAAATAAATAATAATAATAATAATATATGCGATTTATTTTTTTACATTTGACTTATGCGGTTTTCGATTTATGCGAAAAACTTTGTTCTCGTTTATGCGTTTTTTAGTACATTGGACTATAGTACTATACAATATATTCATAATAATATATTAATATATATATTCTCATAAACGACTGCAAATGGCAGTATACGTTCAATTCCTAGCTCACTCACTCTCGCAAACTTAACTCACAAACTCACTCACAAGTGAAGCGAATATAAAGAGTATAAAAATAAGTTAGGTTAGTCAGCTGGAATAAGCAATAGGTTAGGTTATCAAGATTAGTTAGGTAAGGTTAGGTTGAAAAAAATTGGTAATTGCGGCCAGATGATTGCGATTAAAAGTACACAAATTAAAGCATGACTAATAACACTAATCCATTATCATCTATTAACTACCTACATAACGTTTTTCATAAAATAATGTCATTTGACGTTTCAACTGGGTACTTCGCTGAATTTTATATTTTAAAGTTGAGGAAGCAATAAAACAATTGAACTGATTTTTCGTATAATTGGTGAACAATATCAGGCTCGCACAAAATGAAATGCAATACAGTCGACTCATTTATATGAGATGTCGCATTTCATTTCCTGATTGGTTACGCTAAGAGACTATGTGCGCTTTAATAAAGCTGCATACGACAAAACTATTTCGTGGTGCAGTTGGAGTAACTACGGTAACGGCATAATGGAATAATATATTAAATGAATAATTATAATAATCATAATCATAATATGAAAAGATGGAACAGTCAATAAGTGTCTTGTGTTTATCTTCTAAAAAAAACTTTTTACGCATCCTATGAAAATCAATCAAAAGCACCAAACATTCATTTTTATTCGTCATGCATATTGACCAATAAGATTTGTAAGAATGTCTGATGTTGTTATTGCTTGTTTCGCATTATTATTATTATTATTTTATTTTTATTCACTCGGCTTCGAACTTCAATGGTTGGTAATATGTTCACGCAATTACTACAGTAACTATGTGAATAATTATGGAATCCAGGAAACATTTCCTTCACACTATCGATACATCATAAATATTTATCTATCTTTAACACGCAAGCTCGTATAAGTGCAAAGCTAAAAAAAAAAACATAAAACTAAAACTTGAAAAAAACCCAAAAAGTAACCGACTTAATGTAGTAACATCGCTAATTCCTGGAATAAGAAACTAACTACTCCTGTGTATTGATTATTTTATCGATTCAAGATACACATGTAGTTTAAATCGTTGTGTTAATGAATATTCACAAATGACGAGTTGCAAACACCAAGCATTTTATGTTTCACAAATTTAAATTATATTTAAATACATGTTTATTTCTTTTGTATATTGATATGCGTTGCAGTGAGAACTTGAATTCAGTTAAAACCTATTTTTGACTAGTCAACACTAGATTTCACTCACCTACTTAACCGTTTCTGACCTAACCTTCGAAGTAAAGATTAATTAATGATTGTGTTTGTTTGTTTGTTTGTTTTTATTAAACAACCCATTGGGTTAAGTACAATATCAATTAAAATTATGAATATAAATTAACAATACAAAATATATTTCTTAAGCATTTTTTTTAAATGCTTTAAATTTTAACTGGCAACTTCGAATTTTCCCCGAATCCGGATTTTTATTGTAACATGTGCATTTTAGAAAAGAACACTTCTAAACATTCATACATAATGTACGTACGTACGTATTCATGGTTTCGGGTTTCACTTTTGGGCATGTTCAGATGCACCAAATGCTAATTATGCGAATTAAGATTAAAAAATCAATGAGCAAAATCTCTCGAATTTCACTTCCTTTTTCGACCAACGATGATCAGTCATTAAAAGTTGCATTCGCTTTATTAAAGATGTTCTTTGGCCATGTTTACAGAAACTCATTGATTTTTCTCGTCCACACGGTGGAATTCTATCCAATAAGCTCATTCCCAGAGAAACCGCTACGAAACAGAAAATCTTAGTGGACATTTCCTTCCTGCTATTTTGAACTTGTCCTTTAATCTCAACTTTCCAACTCAAAAGGAGAAATAAAAACACAAACACGAGCAATACGTTATATATCCTGACTTTGTGCAATGTTTCAAATTACAAAAGCTATGTTTGGAATGATCTAATACAAAGTAAAAAATTGTTGTCTAAAGTCAAACAAAAGATATAGACAATGTGTTATCGCAACCAAACAAAAACACAAACAGTATGGTATATTAAAACTTCCGGAATTAAATAGAATGTTTGTTTGGTGTACATTGTACTTTTGTTTGCTGAAACGAGCTTTGAGTTTTAATCTTTACTTTAGATTTTTCCAAGGCTTTATCTACTATAAATATACTTGACAAAAATATATAAGATTAGTGAAATCAAATAAGTTTTCTTCGGTTTTGTTAATATTTCATATACTTCCTTAAAAGTCAATAGTATTGGTTAAATATTTGATTTCAGATAAATCACCTAGCTAGCTATACTGATAGCTGTACCATGTACAGTGGGGTACTGAACAGTACATGTGTACCGATAAAGCACGATTTGTTTATACACCATGATAAGTACATTGAAATGATTTTTAAGCATACTCTTTATGTACTGTCGTATACGTATTATATACTGTATGTACATACATAATGCAATAAAAAGCATTCTTTATTTCTGCATGTTTCGATTTATGCAAATGAAAAATGGATTTAACCTTACAGTAATTCAATACTCAACTTATGCGTGTTTTGAGTGATTCCATTTTTGATTTCTGCAAGTTTCGATTTATTCATTCTTGTATACGATTTTTTATTTGCAATGGACTTGTGCGATTTTCTAATTATGCGAAAGACTGTTCTTGTTTTATGTGTTTTTGATACATTGGACTATACAGTATATTCTTATAAAAGACTGTACATGGCAGTATTACGTTTAATTCCCAGGTCGCTCACTCACAAACTCACAACTCACTCACTACAAAATGAAGATAATGGAAAGAATATTAAAAAATGAAGATCTTGGTAATGCATTAAAAACTCGATTATCCGAAAGTCCGGTTTATCCAAATTAGGTAAAATATGTCATTTCAATATAAAAATCGATACATTATCAAAAAATTATTGACTTTATCCATAGCCATGAATAATTTAACAAATGATTATACTGTACATAGGCTACATATTATATTGTTCATTATATTTTCACGTTTTTAAACTTCTTTTTATTAAGAAACTAGGCATCTAATTTGAAATTTCGGATTAGCCAAATTTTCGTTTATCCGAAATAAACTTTATTTATTTTATTTATTACGGAACCATTCCCAAGAAACCATTTATTACATTTATTACAATTTATTAGTCCCATTACATTCGGATAATCGAGTTTGTAGCGTACGAAATGTTTTAGTTCAAAAGGTTTCGGATTTATGCGAGAGGTTACGGTCTACGCAAACGTTTCATCAATCAAAAATCGCATGTATCGAAATTCTTATGAAGTAGCAAAACACCACCGTCACTTCTGCACCACCACATAAATAAATAAATAAATAAATAAATAAATAAGAAAAATTTATCTTTCATATAAAGAGCATCTGAAAAATTTCTCTGATCGCATATCAGTTATAATAAGAAATTCGCATAAATCTAGAAATTCCTCGTTTCGTTTCAAATATTAAGCCTACTTTTAAAAATATTTTTCCCACTTCGCTCACTAAACTCTTAAGTAAACTAATTTGCGGTTTCGCAATGATACAGCAGTTAGCTTGTCAAGATCATTGCGGCAAAACTATACTACAAACCTAAAACCATCTAAGTGGTTGACAGTTTGAGTGAACTTTTGAATGGCACCCAACTGACCAATTCTGTCACCCATTTTCCAGCAAGAACCGTTTACTCTTTTTATTTGATTCTTTCATTTTCTCTTTTTCAACTTGTTATTCTTCACCTTTCTGCACAGAGTGGCGGATGACAAGTGCGAACAAAATAACGTCATTTTTCAGCCAAAAACGACACACAACCTTAACCACCTTCCAAAGACCTAAAATTCAATTACAACGTTACTGAAATCTAATAGCGGCTTGTTTCTGAAAAAAAAACAAGGAAAACCTGGTTATTTCATCCGAACAACTCTTTTGTCTTTTCCATTCCAGTTTCCTGACAAACTAGTACCAATGTTTTTTTCTTCAAGTTTATCGTTTTTGTTCCAATGCTACTTATATATCAAGTTCTACTGATTTTTGCTGGGAGAGATTTTTATTATAAGAATTGATATTATTTTATTATATTGTTGCACTTTTATTTCTTCAGTACTTTGGCAATTCGATACGAAATTCGATTTTTAACAACCAGGAATCGTTTGCAATCACAGTCGTTAATTGCTGAAAAACCAATCAAGTTCGCATGAAGAAACCTTAAACTTTTATTAGTTGTAAAACCAGCCGTTTGTAATGTTGGGCAGCATTTTGCAAAACATTTTCCATTCACAGCTTGAATGGAAAGTAATAACTGTCTTGAAATTTTACAACACGCTAAACCTAAAATTACACTCTCTTTAGATGATTTTTCTTCGACTAAAATACACAATTTTTAATTTGAATTTGAGCTGATTTTACTATCGTAATTAAACAAAACCAAAAAACTTTTTATACAAAACTTGATTGCATTCTAACCAGGAAATGTACAGTATATTAAGTACAAGATACCCTCGATTCATGCGGGAATTACGTTATGCGAAAACATCACATCAAGCGGAAATCGCACATATCGAAATTTTCATGAAGTGAAAAAACTTAAAATGTTCAATTACTTGTGGAGCTGTAGAAAAATCGCGAAATAACGAAATTTTCTCGCATATAATCAAAATCTGGAAGGATTTTTCTTGTCGCATTGAACGAAATCGCATATTAAGGCCGCCTGACAAACGCAATTTTTGATTAAGCAATTCAAGCAATTTCATGAAGTAGCAAAACATCATGAGTAGCGTTGTCTCTTATGTAACACTGCAGAAAAATCGCGAAAGAGAGAAATATTTTCGCATATGATGAACATCTGGAAGAATTTTTCTTGTCGCATTAAACGAAATCGTGTATTATAGCCGCCTGACACAATTTTTCATTAAGCAATTCAAGAAATTTGAGAACAACTGTGATGTCAGCTTCTTGCTCAACCAATGAAAATTGATTGACAAGAAGTTGATGTAACAATTGTCCACAAATTGCGCGTGTGCCTAAGAAACTAATCGAGCACTTTCTGTATTGCTATTTATGATAGACCGAGTACCGTTTTAATGTTTTAAATATGAGCAAAAATTAGTAGAAAAAAAGGGGGGAGGAAAAGAAAACAAATTCTTAGTTTTCATCGGAAATGGACATAAAATGAAGTGGAACGTTAACACGCTGTTCTTTTTTTAGAAACTCCAAAGTAATTCTTCCAAATTCATTCCAAGTCCCGCAAATTTCTCATTAACTGTACTAACTGCAGGTAATCTTACCCACGCCATGTTTTTCCGGAAGTTACTGTTATTTCCAATTGAACTAAAGGCTTTTTGTTCCCACCATCCATTCCCTTTCAAGTGATTTCACCATAGCTTTTCTTGTCACGAACAAATAAAAGAAGTAAATTGTTTTTCTTGGGCGAAATTGAAATGAGTCTAAGATATTTTTTTTTTGGTGGTTCCTGTGAATAGAAGGAACTAACGCTGATCGATATTGTAATCACAGTGACATCAATTGAGTAGATAAACTAAATAAAAAATTCCTTTTTTTTAATGTGCTCCATTGGCAACTGTTTTTGGCATTTGCTCTACCTCTGAAACCCTTGGACTTCGGCGATAGCCTTTGGACTTGAGGAAATAACATTTCAAACTTTATAAACAACAGCGGGAGAGAAAACGTTCACTTTTAGCATTTCGAAAGTTTAAAGAGGTCATGTTTGTCAAATGAGATTTTCCACAAGATTGCACGCAGCGCACAATTATCCTGTTGAAATTTTTGATAAGTTAAAAACAAATATATCATTCGAATTTAAACATTTCCATTTTTTTCAATAAAGACTTCTCAGAATTATTTTCACTTTGTGTAATTGACCTACAAACTATTATGAATGTGGCACTGAACATTCAATCTACGTTACAGTCAAAACTAATTTCGAAACAACCCGGTTTATTGTTTATTTGTGGTTTATTTATTTATTTAATTTATTTATTTATTTATTTAATATATATACATCCCGAAGTGACAATATAATTTGTTAAAAAAGTGAAAATAACAATTTAAAAATACAAAGAGCATTAAACAGAATGATGGGAATACAGCAATTTATTGTCAATGAGTAAACCAATATAGTTCACATGCAAGATTTGAAGTTTCAACTTTGTCTTAAAGTGGATGCAAAGATTAATACAGTTTGAGTTTGGTTTGACTGATCAAAACCAGAATTAACTGATCGTTTTTTGAATAGTTTGGGCGTTTTTCCCTTTCCTAACTTCGTGGTTAAGGTAAATCGCGTTTTGACTAGTGAGATAAGAGTTTTAACGATATTCACGTTTTGACTGTGACATAATAACAAGTACACTAAAAAGGTTTTTTTAATATATGGTTTCGCTTTATGCAAATTTCTATTTATGTGATATTCGATTTATTTGATATTCGATTCATGCAAATTTTGAGTTATTCCATTTTCGTTTTCTGCAAAGTTTTGATTTATGCAAATTTTAATTTATGCGAATTTAGATCAATACGATCTTTGTGTAATGTGTTTTTCGCTCTGTGAGATCCGAGTGATTCCATTTTGAATTTCTGCAACTTTTCATTCGATTTGTGCGATTTTTGTTTCATTGGATTATACAGTGTATTATTATAAACATCTGTAGATGGCAATATACGTTGAATTACTCACTCAACTAACACAAAGCGTATAAATAAGCACAATTTTTCACAAATTTATCTGAGTTGACAAACTAACATGACAGATGTACATTAAACAAACAAACCATCTTCCACACGTGATGTGCATTTGAGCATTAGAAATGGTTACACACACGACACGGACGAAAATCTATCGTCATTTGTTATTATAACGCGATTGAAGATAGTAGACAATAGCTATAACAAATGCTTCATTATCAGCATTAATGGTAGACGAAAACATGGTTGAATTCTCTGAACTTCTGACAACCTTTAAACTTTGATGATCTTTGAACCACTCTAAAATTAGCTTATTTGCCTAGCTTTAAACAACATTAAAACCGTACCATTTGAAGTAGCACGGCCATGTCTTCTGAAAAACATCAAATTACACACAGACACAATGTATATGGAATACATCGTAACTCACATATAAACAGTGCAACACTCAAATAATTGATTTCAATAATCAAAATTTAACTTGATTGCGCGCACTAAATTTGGCGCATAACCCAATTTTTTGTTCTAATTAATAACCATTCCAAATTTGGAATTTACTAAAAATAATAATACAAAAATGTTACAAAAACATTCTCAAACACTAATTCTAATAACAACAAATGTTAAACAAACATCCTCTAATGATTAATTAATTAATTTCCCAATTTTCTTCCACTCAATTGCTGTTAATTTTGCTTTAGTAAACACATCGATTTGTCGTATACTGACAAATCGAATTGCAAAAGACAATAGTTTTTCCGATTGAAACAAAATTAAAACATCATGTTTTTTCAAAGCTTGTAAATAGGTAAAAGTAAACAATTCTTTCATCTGTCACAAAGTTCACGAGGACTCTTTAAAACAAAAAAAAAGTTCAAATCAAAAGTGTTGAAGTGTCTTCTCCATCAAATAAAACCTTTTCTTTGACGCAAAAGCTACAGAATGACATGAGGACAATCGAAAACGAAACCTTCAAGAAAATAGAAAAGAGAGAGAAAAAACTGCCATCGGGAGAGAGTTTGGCTTGTGTTCCAAACTTTTTAATGACGCAATGGTGGGAAAAGACTTGTAATTGGTCCCTCGTGGAACCCTTTTGGCAGACACTTCTTCGTAGAAGTGCTTCTTGGCGCTTCTGCGAGCTGAGCAGTCAAGGGTTGGCAACAGAAGCCTTCGGGAAATCAGGCTCACGATGAGATTATTAATTTCAAAGGCTACAGTTAGTTCCATGGTGACATAACCAGTTTCTTAAAAAACCATCGTGAACTTAGTTGATGAATTTATTAAATGTCTGAAAAATCTGGATTTTTATTTCGTTGCACCGAGTTTTCATCCTGAACAATGATGAACAACAAGAAAGACTACACTCGTCAATGGTTTTACATGCAGCAAAAATCTAGAAATAAGCTCTTGATGTTTGTTATACAAGATAATTTTGATCGTGATAGAATGGGTGATCGTGAAAATATTTAAGTGGATTGCTAAGATTTGTTGATGCTATCGATTGCAATATCAAATTGAATTACCTGATCATTCTATTCATTTGTTTGTGTAGGTAAGGTATTTAATAATTATTTGACAATTAGAGCCTGGTGTTAAGTAACATTTTTACAATTTTGAGGAAAACGCGTTGAAAGATCTGAACTGCCTTACTGGTTTATGGACTACTTCACAATTCCTGTGCTAATATCTTTGCATATATTGTTGTTTTGTTCAAACTTATGCGTCAGGCAGGTAGAATTGTACCTAACACATTCGAAACTGCTTCTAGGTCGTTTTTTGACAAAAAATGTTACTTAACACCCTTTTATACTAGGCCCTTCAATTATTTGCTCAAAACTCTGCGTTCAAGCTATGTGTGTGATTACCTACCACTCTTCAACACGGGCGGAGCCGCGGGTACAGTAGTACAAGATAACATGGTTATCTTTAAGTTTGAATATAGACCTTAGCGTATTATACCAAATAACCAACCAATACTGAAATATTACATATCAAAGTTCGGCAATGCCTTCAACACATACAGTAGCTTAAACTAGATACAAAAAATTGTTAGCCATCACTGACAAGTTCATAATCTAATTCAGTGTAACCCTCGTTTATGCTACCCTCGTTTAGATAGTGTCATCATCTTTCCCTCCAATTTAATTAGTTGTTCATTAAATCACATCCTAGGCATAGTCGCTGTCAAAGAAAAAAGTTGCCCCACTTTTTTTTTACCGAACTAGAACCACGAGCTTTTTTTTTCCACTTAATAACAGTTGCTAGAGGCTATAATTTCAACGATGCCCTTTTCAAGATTCCGAAAAGAAAATGTCACCACAGAACAAATTTTAATTGAAATTTTCTTTTTTTTTATATAGACAAGGTTTTTGATACCTCAATTACTTCATAAACCATAGTTAAACTGGTAAATGATTTAGAATGCAACATAGAAAACCTACACTCATTTCCAACTAACGAGGTATCTCAAGATGATACCATATACGTGTGTAGATAAACAGCACCACGGCATCATGATAATGATAATGACGAATTTTTTACAAGTTGTTTTGATTTTTGTGTTTATGTAAATTAAATATGTTTTCTATTTATAACTCGTTATGTTGTTAAACTTTCAATCCTTCGGATTGCTTTATGAAAAAATAAAATAAATAAAAAAATAAATAAATAATCATTGTAAGGAAACAGTTTTTAGGACGGGTATTTTTAATTCACAGTTCAGTGTTGAATTAATGCAACAATGACGTTAATGCAACCAACTTAATTTATGCATTGCATACAGATAGGTATTTGGTTTCTCTGTGCTCTATGTTCGAAGTATGTACAATACACATTGTATGCACAATATATGAATACACACTGGTATAAATTGTACATGTCATATTTATACTCGAATCTTTGGTTTATGCCAGTTACTTCGTACATTGTATGCATAATATATGAACACAGTGCTGTATTTCAGCGTATACTTTAACTATAAATATTATCGATATTTTTTCGATGTATATTGATAATTTATCGAGTTTTTAGCGAAAATCTAAATATCGATATTTGTATAAATGTTGATCTTGCGTACCGCCTAACTTTTTTTTTTTTAAAAAATAGCACTGTATGAATACATAGTGTAGAATAAATTTTATACGTCATAGTTATACTCAAATCTTCGATTTATACAAGTTATCAATATGCAAAAAAAATATTTTTTCACACGCTTGTCGTGTGCGTGAAAATGTCCTTATGCGAGTCTGTGCAAAAGTGAAAGAACACTCCTGCTACTTCTCTTTTCTTTAACTGATTTGTACGCCACGTGTGCGCAAATTCAAGCTCTCAAGCTGGAAATTTGTGTGTTGTAGTATTTTCCATTTTACGAAAATTCCGATGGGTTTATATGCAATTTTTCAATTTATATAAGCATGCTATTTTCTGCAGAATGTAATCCTCGCAAAAATGAAAGATTACCTTAATTTTAGCATTTATCGGGTGGATGCACTACGATTGTTTCTTTTGTAAAATTTACTAGCGTGTGTGTATGTACTATGTGGTGTTCATTTCTTACTCGTGTTTATCTGTGTGAAATTGTCAATATTTTTCACGCCTGTAGTAACTTTACGCGAAAATATTGCCCCCTTTTTTTATTACTATGTTCACCCCATATAGCATGTTTTGTGAAAGGAAAAGGAAAATTTATAGGTGTGCAGTGTCGCAAATCATGTTTATAAAAACATGGGGTCGGAAAACCTTGCAGAGTTGAACCTTAATTCTTTCTTATTGAAAACGTGAGAATAAATAACAGGTGAAAAAATATTTTCCCCGGAAAATGACATTCACGTTTGAAAAACATTTAACACGAAAAAAAAGTTTATCAAGTTGACATCTGCACATCGAACGAATGTTGTGACTCCAACTTTGAGTTGAGGTGTATAATCAATTTACACAGGTTGGTTAACCACACACGGTATTTTCTTTCACAACTTCCACCCGTAATTACATTTCAGCCCACAATTGCATTGTGTAAACTTGTTTAAAAAAGGCTGCTCTATGTTCGAAGTACTGTAGTTAACAAACCTACTGTAAGCAATGTACAATTGCAGGTGTCGCTACAAACACTATTTGGTGGAATGAGGCGCATCCCAAATAAATGTTTTAATGACAAGATTAAACGTATGCCTAATATCAAAAAAAAAATAAGAGATACACATCATAACATATGTCAATACTTAAATTTCCCCAAACGTAGTGAAATTGAAATCTAAGTTTCAAGAAACAGAACGAAATGGCATTTGTCTGTCTGTTTGTTCATTTGTTTGTTCATTTGTTTGTACAGCGATAACTTGTAAACGCTTCAATGGATTCCCTTCAGAATTTCAGAAGTTATTCAGTAGGGGCTTCTGCACAGCTGATTAAATTTTGGTAGCAATCACACTTTATTTACTATTTACTCTTGTTTTTTTTTTCGTCGCTTGAAAATGGGCTTCTCGCGCTGAAATCTGCACGTTTTCGATAAATCGCTTCAAATCAAGCCATTTTCAAATTGAGGAGGTTGGGTGGAAAAACGGCGTAAATCCACTTACGCCGTTATTAATGCATATACTGAATCGTTTTAGACCAGTCTATAGCATGAAGACATTGCATCTAATTTGAACTTTCAGACTTTTCGGAGCAACAATATAGAATGCGACTATTGTAACTCTGAATTTTGATGTGATTTCTTTCTTTTTGTCGCTTCACTTCCTGGTTTGTTTTACTCGCTTGTTTCACTTCCAAAACAATGGAAAAGTTACTGATCTTTGGAAAAACGGCCTTTATAAATTAGCACGATATTTGAAATAACGATGTAATTGCATTTTTAAATTAGCCTGTAACTTGAGGCCGATCAACTACTAAAGTTAACAGATTTTTTTGCAATAACCTGTTCATTTTCCTTCTACAAATATGTAGTTAACAGGATATTTTTAACCTTAAATTTGAAAGTGCCAGAGGTTTTTGCGCTTTTTTCTCAAAACCACATTTCTTGAGTTACGCCGTTATTCCACCAAACTTCTCAATCGAATTCGCTATGTTTTGAGTCAAATCGCGTGAAAACGTGCTTTTCTCACAGAGATCTCATATGAGAAAAGCACGTTTTCGATGAATAGTTTCAAAAACCAGCTCATTGATTTTCATAGATTTTTCATTTCACTTTGAATGTTAACGGAGTGAAGTCTACCGTTCACCGAACAACTATTTATTTAACTGTACAATATAACCTTCCATTGGTGTCGCTACAAACCTGAAATCATCATTCTACATTGCAAAGCACATTCAGAATGATTTTCAAGTCATTTTTGTAAAATTAATTACCAATAAATTATGGAAAGTTGTAGCACAATGTAGATGTGTATAATTTCATTTTATATAGGCGCCTAATAATGTCAAATCATTTGAAATTTCGCCTTATTTCACGAAGTAGATAGTGAACTTTAGGGACCGTGTATATTAGTTTAATGGAAAACTGTCATTTACAGCATCCTTATCAGCTCAAATGGCCATGCGCCTGCACTTTTATCTTTACCATTACAGTATAATAAGCATATTTAAATTCAACAAGTTTTGCATACATTCTTCTACAACCATATTCGAACTCGTTATATCGTTTCGTGAACCGATTTAAAACAGTTTTCATCAATTGATTGATTTAAAGTCCCAACATTCGCGATTGTGGAAGGTTTAGTGCGTGTGAGAAATGGTCTTTATAGTGTTTGGGGACTGTGGAGATTTATCAAGATCAGTTTGCTAGAACTTGAGCAGTTTGTCATCGCATTCTGTTTTAGTGCAAACTGAGCAGTAAAACGAATATGTTGACAATTCCACACTAAATAAACTCTTTAATCAAAGTCAACGCCATAAACAGTGACAAAAGTTTGTTATGCTTTGTAAACAAACGGATCGATTTTGAGTTCAACTACAAAAAGGTGTTTCAATTTGAATCTGTCAAGACGATTGCTATATTCACCGAATGCAATTTCCTTACATTGAAGAACCTACAATAGCATATCACAGTTGCAAAAATTGCTTCAATTTAATAATTTGAAAAGCATCAAAGCTCAGCTACGGCGTTTGAGATGAATAAACATGGTCACACCTTCGACCACAGAAGCCAACACCATGAATCATTAACTATACAGTATCAAATAATAATAAATGCATCAATTGTAAATGTCATTGAATGAAAGTGGCCTAATATTGAATTATAATCAACTAAACTTGGAATAGTTAATATACGTACACGTTGGTTGTTGTAAATATTGTACAAGTATGGAGAGTCCTGGGAAATTCTCGATTTATGCGAGTTCATCGCATAAATCGCATATCACGATTAACGTATTAAGCGAAAAGAAAAATTCACTCAGATATTCACTGTGCGAGAACTATTCGCTACTGTGCGAATTATCAATGATGCACAAGTGACTGAACACTCTTGCAAATGCTCATTTTCTTCCACAGTATTCAAGTCACGTGTGGTGCAAATGCTAGTTGTGGATTTGTCCACTGTATATTTTTCAATTCAATAAAAATTTCGATATATGCGATTTTGGCTTTTACGCTATCTGGACATTCCACCGCACAGAATCACATAATAGCCTAATTTTGTACTTCTCTACAAACTCGATTTTCCGAATGTGATAGAACCAAGCCTATTTCGGATAAACAAAAATTCGGAATTTGGCATTAGTTGAAAATGAACAATATGTATTAACTTACAATCATTTATTTGATAAATTATTCATAGCTATCGATAATGTCAATGATTTTACGATACTATATCGATTTTTATATTGAAATGACATATTTTATCTAATTCGGATAAACCGGAATTTCGGATAATCATGGCTAAAAATAACGTTTAAGTTCACTTTATCGGGTTTTTAGTGTACATGTACACGTATATAAATGAGCTTCTCTAAGAGAATTTCTCTAAGCGCATAACAGCGACTTTGAATTTGTACAGCACTCGCATAAATCGATTAATATTCTTTGTGTACGCGCAGTACTGCACTTTGAAATCTTATTTATCCATCAACTTTAGAAAACAACAATTACTAGATAAATGATGGTTTAATTATGCTCAAAATAGCAGCAAGAGCTTTGTGCAGGGGGGTAATTATAATCAATCTGTGCACTGAAATTAATTTCGTTTTAAAGCAGCTTGTAAAGCGTTGACAGTAGAATCCAGGGTGTGGAGGGGGATCTATAACGAATAACGATTACCTATAAAAAAAATTACCAATTGTGGAAAATTTCCTACCATGAAGTTTCTCAGCCGACATTGACTTAAAACAGTTGGGTGGTGTCAATCATTAGAAGAGTAAACTGCTGGGTACGAAAGACGGCCAACCCAAAAGAAATTATTGATTTACATGTTCCAAGCAACGTACAATTTACTACAACATTCGAGCAATTTCTATTAAGAAAATGTTTACAGTATATATGTAAGATCTGTTTTAAACTCCACACATCCAAAATGTTATCAACATATTAAAAAGATCATTTTCTTTTTATTTCAATATCCTATTTTACATTCCCAACCGAACTTGGGATATATTTTCGATTTACGGTATTCAGCTGTGTACATTTTTTTTTTATAAAAAAGATTTTGGCTTCAAAATAAGAAAAAAGAAAAAATCTAATAAAAACGACCTTTTGATATTTTTTGGGGGAAACCATGAAGCCAAGTGTGTGTGATATTTTTTCTTCTCTCAACACCAAAAAAGGATATTTGCTCAGTGGTAATAAAAAATTGTATCGTAAATCTGTTCCTTTATGACCACTTCTGAAATGGTTTTGAACAAGAACCTATGGGAACACACACACACACAACAGCTTTTCCAAAAAAAAAATAAATAAAATAGTAAAAAATAACAGCAAAGAGCTGCTAAAATGCAATGCTTTTTCACCACCCATGTTGGGAAAAAAAAACTGTTTGAATTTCTCGAGCTTTCCAAATTCCCCCACCAATAACATCCCATCAATTGTCGAAAAAGCAAAGAAATTAACACATAACCTACACGCTAGTTTAAACTGAACTGATAGTAAAACAGTCCAATTTCACCTAACGACACATCACATACATATATCCGTGTTTTTCATATCCTTTAAGTTAAGCTTAAGTCAACTATTATAGGCACCAGCATTACTGTGAGAAAAGTATATGAATCTGTGGGTTATGATTTTATTTTATTTTATTTTATTTTATTTTAAGGATTAAATGATCTACTCTCAAACTATGTGGAATTCAACTACTGTACTGTAAATGCAATAACATATATTTGTAAAACCTCAAAAAATAAATATAAATAATTATTTTCTTGTTATATTTCGATATCATACGATATACAGTATATAAGAAAATTCTGGATAACAAAGTTTATTTTAATAGAAATCTGGTGGCTTTATGGTAGACAACCAATGTAAAGACATTGCATCGGTGATTGTTCGCATCCGTTTGCGTTGCATCTTCAACGTAATTTGACATATAAAATTTTTTTTGGCACCAAATGCTGTACTTTGCTTTATTGAGATGAAAAGTAAATTCTTGCTACTGGAAACTGTTAAGACCGAGGAGGAAAGACTGCAGCTGAGAAATATCGAGAATCACCATTGGCAAGTCGGCACGAAAGGCAAAAGAAATTGCTGATTACATGCACTGTTAACCCAGTGGAAGCGAAAATTTTTCAACTTTGCGTGCGGCAGAACCCCCAAGTTTTGGAAACTGCTGCTCTTCTGCCAGAAGAGAAATTAGGTTCGTTTCAAAGAGGAGTAATTACGCAATTAAATTACGGTTTTGTTCAGATGGTGGAGTTTTATGTACAATATATATATTAAAAAAAAATATCAGGAACGAGATTATGTGAAAAGTGCGGCAATCAATGAAGGGAGGCAAAAAATAAAAAAGAGGATGAAATCTACCAAATTTCAGAGTTTAATTTCCAAAGATGAAAGCTGAAGTAAGCCGATTACATTACCGAGGCGTGATTCTTTTTCTTAACCATCGAATGATTATATACATTTTTTAATATGAGAGTAAACATTGTTCCCAATAAAAAATATTTTAACTCAATCAACATGCAATAGAATTTGAAACTTGACCTTTCAATAATCATCATCGATTTGAAAATAAGCACTCCTTGAAAGCAATTACTTTTTATAAGTTTTTCAACCGAATAAGCAGTATTATTATTGAAAAAAGAATTTTTTTTCTTGAATCGGTTTCTAATTGTAGAGCTTACTTCCAAAACGTCTTATCTCCATTTTAATCCATTTTGAATTGGATTGAATTTATTTGACACTCAAATGAGTAAAGGATACAGCAAAACACTAAACTAATCAACATACAAAATATGAGAAGTGAGTTGAGATTTAAAATGCATACAATGCATTTTTTGAGATAAGAGGTTATGTGTGCATCGCTGATTACAAATATGTTATTTTTAAAACTCAAAACTTATTATTTCCTACTGAAAAGCACTCTCAAAAACCACGTTTATATGCAAAGTCTATGGTCAAATGAATACAAAAACCTATTTCCTGAAAAATTGTGGATTTAAGACGTTTTAGAAATAAGCTCTTCAATTATGAGCACCACTGTACAGTAAATATAGCAGATTCCCTCACGAGTAATACAGTACTAGCGCTTCTTTATCATCAGTTTTTTTGCACTGAAAGTTTGACGAAAAAAAATACACCCATCAACAATTTTTTGATGCAACACAAATGTAAAATAATATTAAATCTAAAAAATTAGGATGCATATGTACAGGGTGTACAAAAATAATCTTTACAGTTTTAATGCAGTAAGTGTTAAAGTTGTAAAGATAATTTTCGGACACCCTGTATATGTGAAACTAAAGATAAAAATCAACCCAGAGATTTATATAATGTATATAGTAATTATATATACAGTATATATAATTATTTGGGTTGATTTTAATCAAAATTTTAGTATTATATGCAGGGCCGAGCAGAGGGTAGGCCAGTGATGCCATTTGGCATGGGCCTACGATTTTAGAGGGGCCTACTTTT